>OX456523.1:74378001-74495501 GCA_949748255.1 Eustalomyia histrio | reverse complement strand
TGAAAATGTTTTTCTTTTATCATCTTTTTTTATGTTAGCTTAAATTTAAAACTAAGCCAGACTCTATAAATATCACCTAAAGTCATCTGTTCTTCTTGTAGTTTCAGCGTTCATTTTTTAACAGGTGCAAAAACTTCTACGAATTCTTTACAAATATTATCATTTATAGTTAATGCAGCATCCAGTAATTCCGAACAAAAACTTCTGTATTCCAATAAGGCTTGAACCATGTCATAACTGGAATTCCAACTACTTTGGCTAGCTTTTTAGCTAAAGAAGAAATTTTTGGTGTTCGCATTTTTTTGCAAATAGCTCTGCATTGATCAAGTATTTGCTTAATAGAAGGACTCGATATAGTGTCAAGCACTGCAAACTGGAATGCAAGAAATGTAATGTTTTTTTTTTTTTTTTAATTTTTCTATCAAACATTTCTCTCGCCATGAACAGCAAGAATATTTTTTTATATTTTTGAACCCGAAACTGGTTACATTTTTGGGTTCAGCGGGTTCGGGTTCAAAGTTTTTATAAACAGCGAACCTGAACCCGTTTGGGTTCGGGTTCGGGTTCGGATTCAGTCCCTGGATTAACTAAAGTAACGAATAGTAATGTATTAGTAATGTATAGAAATATATAAATTTAACTCATGTTGGTAATAGATAGTTACCCGATTATAGACGTAAACGTACGTCAGACTAATCCAGGCTTAACTTTATAAAATGTAAAACGTAGAGGATACAATTCTAATACGTTATAAAGAGGACAGAAAAACAAAGAATGCTTACGAAACACGATCTAAATTAATACATTTTTTGTTATACTCGTATTTTGTTATATTTTTACCCACGTTGGTGCCCAAAAGTAAAATATCCTAGACAGTGCCACAGTTTTATGCAAATGAACTTATTTTATTTTTACTTTTTTCAATGAAATTATTAAGACAACAAAACATGTATATGACTTTACATATATTTTTGTTTCAGTGAATGGGTTAATTTTAAAATGTTGTTCTATTACCCGAATAATTCTTTGAACGATTAAACGATTAAAATGAAAAGACGATTAGTTAAATACACTACTGGGTGGTACCTTTAGGATTGCCGTATTTTGTAACTGTATACTGTCAATGTATGGTCGTTGTTTTACGGCTGCGTATGAGCAACGTTTTCATATTTTTTATAGCTCATACGCCACGTGATTTAAAATTTTCATTTAAACATTGCATTAATTTTTCTTATTTCATAACTGGTTTATAGATACAATTTTAATACAAGATTTCTTTTGATTAACCTGTTTAAAAGCTCACTAATTTTTTTTCCTATGTGAAAGAGTTTTTTTATTAGAAAATTTTAGTTTGAAAGTTATTAGTCCAAACTTTATTTGCCTTAAGAGATCTGAATGCATATCTTGTATTTTGTTGATCATGACACTTAAGCTGTCCTCTTGCGAGGATAATAGAAACTAAACAGAAAAAAGTATTTCGTTTAAAATGTTTGTAAATTGTAAGTTGCTTAGAAAAATTGTTGAATCCTTAAATTTTCCAATTCGTATTATTGTTTCAATAATTCAAATGACATAAGTCAACGTTTAGTGTTAACTTTCATATTTGTATAAAAACTAGTGTTACTAATTCGGTCAATCTATAAACTGATTCCCCATTTCGATAAATGTCGAAACAAATAATTTTTATACTCAAATACTTAATTGCCGTAAACTAACCGATTAAGTTTTGCCTAAAAAATTTACAAGAAAAAATCAGAAAAAACAAACACTAACTTACCAATATTTTTTTAAAATCGAATGAAAGAGATCATTCAACTATTTCTTCGTGATTCACGTGAATTACGCGTGAGTCGAGTTTTTGTCGTGATTATTTCTTTTAATCGTTATTTTATTTCTTTTTTTCGATTTTTTACATGTAAATAGCAGGACTGCTTTCTTTTTCGGTTTAAACCGTAACTGCGGTTACAAGCACCATTTAATAAAATATCGTGCGGTTACGGTTAAAATTAAATTCATTAAAACCCAGGTTTGTAAAGAATTCAATACAAAGTGGTGTAAAAATTAAAATATTTGCAATTTTTATGAAAAAGAATTTGTGTGCAACTTTTTGGCATTTTGTTTTAATCAATACTTAACTCGAGTTCCAACTTATCAGTATGAATTAGGCAATATTTTTATTATAGATTCTGAAATTGTTATAAATTTGAAGTCGTAATGTTTAAACAATGTCTTCAAACATTTACACAGTTTTAATTGGAAATTATATTGTCAAATTTGGGATATTAGGAGCCAACAAGTTACCGTCCATTTAAACGGTGTCCGCGCACTAATTGGCTTAAATTACACAAACTCGATCAGACTGAAATTTTTCTTAAATTTATGCAGTTATTATTCATAATTATATCATATAAGTACCCAGCAAAACTTGCATTAGTTCCATAACTAGATCTTTTGAGCCAACACTAGTTCTAATTTGGCGTTGTCACCCATAGATTTTATTTGAAATTGTCACCTTCGCCACTAGTTCTATAAACGGTTCTGGAACCTATTTTTGTTTATGCGAAATTTTGTACAATCGGAACTAGTTTCGATAAGCCATCAAGGAACATTAATTTCTTAGGTAGATTTTCAGGAGTTTGGTTTTCTAGCCTTTCGGTAACGTTTATTTTCATAGATGCTGTAAGAGTAAATTTTTTTTTTTGTTTATTTAAGGTGGAAGAAATATCTAAAATTTTCAAAGTTTTTTTAATAGCTTCATAAAACTGTTTTGAAACTTGTATCTGGCAATCACTTGTTCCTAAAACACACTAAAGATGTAGTTATAATGCAACATGACTCTTTTGCATGTTTTTTGGAACTAGTTACACCACCAGTTGTTTCAGGGATGATTTTAAAGAATATGTTATTATTCCCTGAGAAGTAGATCTAGAACTAATAATAACGGGGTTTAAATATTTTCCGTTGTATACTTTGCCCTTTTTAACGTTAAAATTTAAAATTTCTTATTAATTTTATGAAAAACAATTAGGTTAAAAAATAGTATACAGTGCGGTTACCCGTTAACCGTTACGATCCGAATCTGATTTAGTGTATCCGTTTCCGCACTGTTAAACACTGATGTCAACGATTTTAATCCATTAGAATTACGTAACCAACGTTGTCGGTTTTCTTCAGTTTCTTTGTGAATTTTTGTCGTCAAAAAAGAATTACTTAAATAATTTATAAATTAATCTCAACTAATAAATTCTTTTCATGCAGATACTGGATTTTATGAGGGGTCACTATTGCGCATTTGGTTAATTGCGTCGAATATGAATATAGTGTTTAATTAAATGTATAAATTATTTAATAAACCTATTAAAAAGATATACCATTCCGTTTTAGTATTAAAAATCGGCTACGTACTCGACTACGGACTAGATACGGCATTTCGAAAACAAAGCCATTTCGTTTTTTACAAGAAATAATGGTTCGAAAACATGACTGACTTTCAATGGACTCAACTCCGTTTTTTGCACGACACATTCGAGTCAGTTTCGATATTCCTTAATAAACGATATGAAAACAAAGTTGTATTCCGAAAACGGTACGTAAACAGAACGTTTTGTTTGTTGGGTATATTTATTTTGGGTTTTGCACGTTTTAAATTGTGTGTTTTTAGTCTTGCAAAAAGTGTTGTTTTTAGTGCATATTTTAGTATCTTGAATAAATATTTTATCGTTTTATCTGCATTTTTAAGAGCATATTTTTGCCTATTAATCGTAATGGCATGAAGTTCTTGTCTTACTTATATTATATTTGTGCATATTTGAACTATTAATTCTAAACATGCTTTAATTTTTAACAACTACATTTTTTTTAAATAGAAAAAAAATTGTTTGCCTTGGTTTTAATTTTCTTCATCAATTTTCAATTTAAAATAATGTCACTCATAGGTCTAGTAGGACAACAAATGATAAATGACATATTTTCCATTAACCTCTATAGAAGCACTTAAAAAATGATGGCAATCTTTCAGCAAGACTTAAAAGAGGTGAAATAATAAAAGCAATAACGACAACAATAATGGAAATTTATACATACCACCACAATCGACTGCACTTACATACATATATACAAAATCAACACTAGCAAGTTTACAAAAATAAAAACAAATATAAAAAACAACAACCGACGATTTTATAAATAACAGACTGAAAAGTCTTTAACGACTGGTTTCATATCAAAAAGTCTGTAAGTGTTAGTTTGTGTATTTAATTGGTACACAATTCCGTTATTGTTGGCAATATACGACCCCCGTTGACCACGTCTTCAAGACATCCTTAATGATGGTTGCATGACAATGTAAAGTCCTCGAAGTCAAATGTAAGACACCCGGAACAAACCATCAAGGACTTTTTTGAACAAATGTCGCGGAAATCGTAGACGACTAAAAGAGATACAATGTCGCTCAGTTTGTCATTCGTGCAATAAGAAGGAAAAAGTAGGCTATATATTCACTGACGACTTTATTGAAGATTTATATTCCACCATATTATCGTCAACGATGATGTGTAGTCCACTTTGTCATCAACGATTACATAGGCGACAATGTCCACAAGTTTGTCGGTAATTATTGTATGGATGAGAATAACGTTTACGTTTTCATCAACGGTTATATGAATGACAATGCTGTAAATATTGTCATCAATTGTCGCACTAACGACAATGGTTAACTTTCTGTCATCATCTATCGTCCTCTACTTTGTCGTCAATGATTGCATTGGTAATAATATAAAAAATGTATACAAAAACTTAAGCATTTTTATTAATTACTTATATTTTATCAAAAATAAATTATATTAGTACTATCAAAAAACAAGTACATAGTATTTTTTATTATTTAAGGGTTTTTATTGTCATATTTTCTTGACTTTTCTTTGTTGTAGGTCTTTTTGATTCGACGAAAGATAACCTGTAGTTCCCTTATGAAGTCTTCATAGGTATGTCCCTCTTTCTTTGTAGATTCTGTGTACAATATATTTTAAAAATATTTTTTTGTTAAGTAAAATGTTATTAAAAAACGGCTGTAATTTGTTCACAAATTTTTTTTCTACATTGTTCTCTACTTTACGAGCAATTTCTGGTTGCAATGATCTTAATGAAGCCATATCAATAAACAATTTAAAATGAATGTTTTAACTTTCAACATATTTGTCGTTTCTTCATACGCAGTTATTTAAACGTCATTTTACATTTTTTTTCGCAATCACCCTGCATAGTAACATGGAGAACAGATTTTTGTAAAATATAGAATTAAATATTTGATAACATGCAAGACAATGCAATACAGGAATCGTGTTAATAGAGATCTTGGTCGTATAGTGGAATGGTCTAAGGCAAATTTTCTAGAACTGAACCCATTCAAGTGTAAAATCATGATTTTATCGAAATATTCTGATAAAAATTTAAATATTTTGCTGGATAATGAGCCATTGCATATTGTCTCACAATATAAATCATTGGGTCTTATTTTGGACAATAGTCTTTCTTTTGGACACTGCGTAGGCTTTATAATGCTGCCATTCACTGTACGATATCGTGTTGCCCTATCGTTGTGTCTTCCAAATTTTTTTTATTGTATTGAGGTTTACTCATCTGCTAGAAATATTGATAGGTTGGTAAAATGCTTCAATAGAGTTATTGCTAAATATCGAAGACAGGTTTTGGGATGTGAATTTAGTCAATATATGGACTTAAGGCAAATTTATTTTTTCTATAAAGCTGTTAAATATAGTAATCCGCCATACATACTTGTTAGACAAGTTCCATTTTAGTGCTTCTACTAGAACGCATAGTTTAATTTTCCCCAGACATTTATCACTCATTATGCGACGGTCATTTTGTGTTAATACCACTAGATTGTGGAATTCTACGATACCTTACCAGGATCGTAGATTTTCACACTCTTTATCGAGTTTTAAAGCCATTTTCTTGCCAAGTTTGTAGATTTGCTATTGCAGGCTGGTATCATTCAACTCTTTCTTTTTGCGATATTAGGGTTTGGTTTGTGCAAATATCAGGGACTTCATACATGTGTTTCTTTATAATAATTATGATTTTAACTTATTTTATGAATTGTTGAAATTCTATTGTAGTACTGCCAACTTTGGCCCTATGGGCTTACAGCATTATATTGGAAATAAATAAATAAAAAATAAAATATCGCTCATTTAGTCGTTAACAGAGTTGGAGATATGACAACATTAAAGAAATTGTCGCACATCTTGCCATCATGTGTTTGATAGAAGACAATTTTGAAGATATTATCTTACATCTTGTCTTTAACATAGACTATAGGGGACAATTTTTAAGATGTAGTCGCTCACCTTGTCTTTAATAATGTTTAAAAGGTCAAAACTTTCATGTCTTTGTCGCTAATTTTTTTGTTAACGAAGATTTCTTACACATCATCGTTTAAGCTAACTTTAGTGACAGGGGACAAATTTAGAAATGTCTTACATAAATCGTGAAAGACAATGTCGTCTATGACCATTTGGTAAACTGGGAAGTTTCTACATATAAACCTACGTTTGTATGCGTATAATACAACAAACATACAATTTGTAGTTAATAATTCACGCGAATCATAGTAATAAACTAAATAGACCAAACGGACACGCATTAACCTTTACTTTCAAGTGTCCTTTAAATTACGACTTTTCGAATTTCAATGCATATCCGCCGCCAGTTTTGTTTCATTCGATCTCTAATGTATGAGTTTGAAGAAGAAAAAAATGGAAGACATTCAGCGTTGCCGAGTCGTGGTTAAAGTTCCAGACTATTTGATTAGGTATAATTTTCACATACATCATAAATTTTATAGTATCCATTTGCGTGCCCAGGGGGGGGGGGGGGGGCTGGCTCCACCGAAATCCTTTCAAAGAAAAATTTTTTAATAAATATTGCCAGCGCAATTTTTTTGCATTGGGTTTAAACAGATTTCAGGGAAATTTGAACATATTTGTGCATAAAGGGGAAAAATATGCTTTCTTTTAATTAAATATTAATATTATATGCTGGTTTAATTTCCTAATTTATTTGTAAATTTTTACTTATGTAATTGTTTTTATTAAGTAAATGAAATAAAATTTTTGTTGACTTTTTTTGCGATTTTTTATAACTTTTAATGTGTGATTTGAATTCAGGAACGAATCACTAGTTTTTATATGAACCTAGTTTATCGTTTTAGGCGAATTCATTTTATGCGCATTTTTGCGGAATGAATCAATATGCTATTGACACTCAAGCAAGGTTTGAGTGTATGTGGCTTATTGGTTTTAAATATTGTGTTTAGTGTAGATGCGAGCTGGCTAAATTAAATTTAAAATAAATTTAGATCTATACATTTCCATGAAATTTAAAAAATTTTGCAAATATTTTTTTAAAGAAATTTAAAAATTTTGTGTCAATTTATAATTACTTTAGAATTTATTTAGCTACCTCGCACAGGTCCTTAATGGAATTATTAAAATTGTATATTTTCCTTTAAAACAATGAAATTCATGATTCCAATTGTATTACTTTAATTAGAAACTTGAGATTCCAATACCACATAAAGTCTTAATTTGAATCCCCAAAATATCAGAATTATAAGTTTATTTTTATATTAAAACATATGTATTTAAAATTAAAAATATTTAATTAACAACTTAAAGTGTTGTTATCTGTATTACCTATTTATATACTTTCACGCTTTATTTCTGGGTGTACTCATTTTTTTTTTAATAAAATATGCCATTAGTCTTTTATATTTCATTTGCCAACTTTAAATAAATCTTTCAGTCCTTATATTTGCAAAACGCTCATTCTATCGTTACCCGTTGATTTTAAATTTGTTTTTTTCGGATTTTTCAAAAATATTTCATACAAATTTTAGTAGATATAGACTTGCTAAGAAGTTATAGCTGCTTAAAAATTATAAAAATGCTACCAAGTATTGGAAATTCTTGACTTTTCTTTTTTTTTTAAATATTTGTCTTAAAAATATTTGAAATTTTGGTATCTTTAATTTCATAAAATATTGATATTGAGGATTTGAATAACGCTCCTAGACGAGAAAAAAAATTCTCATTGAGTTTGTAATTTAATCTAACAAATTATTTTCACAATTTGTTGTAAGTTTTGTGGAATTTTAGCACATTTAATTACTTAAATGGAAGTATGTGTTTGTTAGTAAAGGTAGAGCAGGGCATATAAGATAATTGCTATATTTCGCGTTACGGCGAAGTCCTTATTCGGAAACAGCTTTCGTACAAAAGCGACCCTAAATGTTCAATTTGTATTTGTTTACAAAAAAAAAAAGAAAAGTCAGGTATGTAGGGAAAGTCATTTTCTTTACAAGTAGTTATATGTAGATGTAGAGATAAAATTCCCAAAAATCGAAAAATATTTCAGTCAGCGTTGTCATAATAAAAATTTAAAATTACACATATAACATATATGGGCGGGGGTGGGGTGTAATTGTTAGCGCGTTGGAGTGTTACACAGATGTTTTGGGTTCTGTCCCAAGCGACGGCAACATCATTTTTGAAAAAAAAAATATGTAGGAGATTTCTATACCTCAAACCAGGGTTGCGAAAGTAGGTACAATTGTACCATTTTTGGTACGATTTGGGTCTTAAAAGTACGATGGTACTCCCATGGTTTATTTGGTACAATTTACAAATTTTCCCAGTTTATTCTTATCTTTTTTTCTTGGTAACTCATTTTTGCTGTCACATCTTTGTGAATATCTTTCATATTAGAGCCAATTTAGACGGCGACTTTGTTGCATATAATTATTGCCTGCAATTTTTGATTGTTATCGAACGGGATAGTGAAGCAAGCAGGGTAACAAAAAAGGCACAGTTTTCGTTTCTTGTGCATGTTTCTGTTATCTTTTTTTCACACTCATATGTACTCTTATTTTGTTGCTTAATTCACAGTCAGTTTTCGTGAAATTAAAGTTACCGTATAAATAGACATAACTTTGGAAGCACCTTTGAAAAGGGAATTAAGAAAATTGCACGCAATCAATTGCATCGTATAAATTGTCAACAGTTTCCAGTCTATTCCAAACGAAAGATTTGTTACATTCATTGAATTCTTCTTGCTATAATTTTAAAATAACAAACAGTTTGGTACCAACTTAAATTCTTAAAAAAAATTAAATTTAAAAATAACAAACGCAATTAAAAAGTTATTGATATTCAACAAATATTTGTTTAATTTAATTTGGTATTTTTGAATTTCAATTGATGTTTTATATATAACATTTGGAGTCATTCCAAAAGTTTTTTAAACAATATAAACGTTTTTGAATTGGTCTTTGGATTTAATTAAAAAAATACACGTGGGAATACCCATATCTGTACAGTTTTTTTTATACCCTCCACCATACATGGTGAGGGTATATATCAGTTTGTCATTCCGTTTGTAACATGTCGAAATATAGTATATATATTCGTGATCCTTATGCAATTTTAAGTCGATTTAGCGATGTCCGTCTGTCTGCCCGTCTGTCTGTTGAAATGGCGATCACGACGCGAAGACGCAAGCGGAGGTGCCTATTTTTACCCAGATTATTGAACATTCTCCCGAGCAGTATTGGTATTGAAAATGAGCTACCTCTAAATTTTCCATACAAATTGCTACAATTTTTCCATAAAATGTATTTTTTGTTTTTGTAAAACTCATATTTAATATTTTTGTTTTTCTACCAATTCATTAAGTTGTGCCAAAAAAATTTTAGTTGTAACTATTTGTCAATAGGTGGCGCATGAAATAATAAATTCTCGTCATTAGTCATTATGATGGATACAGACTACGCAACGTGTTTATGCAACACGTTTATCCTTCAAGTTGCATATTTTTATACACACACTGCAACCAAAAAATAAACCATAAACGCAACTTCAGTTCTGTATTTTGTTTTCGCAGTGAACGTCGTTGAAAAAATGAGCGGTGAGTATGTATTCACAGCTTGCTTGTTTTCAATGAACTAAACTGGTAAAAACAATAAACAACGATACAAACTATGCGACCAACATCAATGCAACCAGAAAATATGAAAATATTTTAATATTTTGAAACCTCGAATGCAACATGAAATGATACCATAAAGAAGGCTACAGACTATGCAACCAACAACAAAATATGTCAGGTTGCATGAACACGTTGCATAGTGTGTATACAGCATAATGGTCCCCATTAGCCATATTGTGCTACATAAAGAAAGAATATTAGCTGAAACTTTTTGTCAATAGATGGCGCATCTGAAGTTTTTCTCTTCATTAGGTAAAGAACTTTTTGTCAATAGATGGCGAATCTGAATTTGAATTCCCTTCATTAGACATATTCTACCGTAGAGGTAGTCTCCATTAAAAATATTGTGTTACCAATATTCAATAGAGTATTATTGATTTTCTATTTCCCTCGTAACATAAATGAATATTTGCCAAAAACGATGTGTTTTATGTCCATATTATACTTTAATTTTTCAATTCAATATTCATTTAGATGTTTAAGAGCACAATATTGCAATTTCTTCACGTGGATTTGTTAGTTTTTTTTTGTGTAAGAAAAAATGAACATAAATATATATTTGCCAATGCCTCAATACTCAAAAATTATATAATTCAATGAAAACATAATATTTTCCCATATGAAAATTTGTTTTTGTAAAAGCATATATAGGTCTAAATCGATTTAGCGATGTCTGTCTGCCTGTTGAAATGGCGATCACGAAGCCAAGACCCAAGCGGGGGTGCTCAATTTCCATACAAATTGTTGTATTTTAGTACAATTTCATAGTAGCGACTGGTACATAAGATATTTTCTTATATTTTCCGACCAGTCGATTTTATTTTCATTTCAAATATTTTTCACTTAAAATTTTTTTCCACCAGTAAAGTTGTTTTCGCTTTCAAATAAATTTTTTCAAATTCATATTTTTATTTCATATTTTTTTTTATTGTTTGTAACATATAACAAATAAATAAATGATAAATAATATTACTTTTTAGAACTTTTTGCGATATTATTAGAGCAACGCTTCCCAAGTGGGGGACCCTCTGGTGGCCCATCCGAGAGAAGTGGCTGCATCCGAGAGAAGTTCGTAAAAAATTGTTTAAAAATAAAAAGGTAATAATAAATAATGTTCCAATGTCAGTTACCCCAATTGCATTTAAAAAAAATCTAAACAAAAAATAATGAATACAGCCCGATTTTCAAAATTTTGGAAGGAAATAAGAAACTCTGATAAAAAGTTGGTATATTCTAATTCTTAGGACTTTTCAGACCCCGGCAATTTTTTTTAATGGAATTCACAGATACTTAGAAGCTTTTTTTTTATAGAAAACGCCTCCAGATCCTAGTTTTTAAGTTTTTTTAGGGTAATTTAATTGAAAGAAAAATCTCTTAAATTCTGTAAATTTGACAATAATAAAAACGTTTTTCTATCTTTCGCATAATTTACTACTACTATTTTCTGAACATCTTTGGATGTAAATGTTTTTATTTAAATATAAAAACATTAAAAAATTTTGGGTCCGTCAGCCAGTGAGAATGTCTCGAGGGGTTCGTGAAGTAAAAGTTAGTGGGAACCACTGTATTAGCGCCTTAGAAGTACTTCATTAATTCATTCTTTTTTATTTATTTTATTTTTTTTTTGTTGTTTTTTATTTAATTTTTGGTACTATGGTTCTATGTAATTGATTGCATGCTTTTTTCTCAATTCTCTTTTTAAAGTTGCTTGCTAAGATTTGTTCAAATATGTACTTTAAAGCAACAAAAGAAGAATACATATGAGTGCGAAAGAGAAATAACAAAAACATGCGAAAAATTAAAACCGTGCTTGTTGCCCCGCTTGCTTCTCTACACCGTTCGCCCACCAAACAACAATTTGATGCAATAATTACATGCAAAAAGTCACCGTATAAATTGGCTCAGAGTTGTTTTTTCCTATTTATATATTATAATTACAATAGTAATTGCGTAAGTAACACCTTGATGGACCTGCAGTAGTGTCAACTAATTAATTGAGAACATTCGTTCAAGTTTTTCGGACATTTAATTTAAAGTGGAAGTATTTTTTAATAATTTTGCCTAAATAAAATGATTTAAATCAAATCATCTCATTAATATTGAAAACAAACAAACAATTGCTCATCAATTCATATTTATTAGAAAATCGGAATGTTACAATAGATTAAATACAGTATTTAACTTCTAAATGGTTCTAAATGCTTCTATATATTTTTTTAACTTTTTTTCTGTTATTTTCATAGTTGGCATTCAACACCTTTTCATAATAAAGGTAGTTGGCTGCCACAGCTACTTTAAGACCGATAAGAAAATTTTAAAATGGCTATTTTATTAAAGGCAAGTGTCTTTTTGTATAACCGGGCTTATTGCTCTATTTTACCAGTTGAATTTTGAAATCTCTTAAGCTACCGTTATAATAACGCTATAAACCCCGTGATATTTGAAGACAAATGGCATTGATCAGAGCGTGATAGATAACTCCGTTATAATAAAAAGGTATTGCTTGCCAACCATGGTTATTTTCCATTGATAAGCTTTCTTCGTTTTTCGTTTCATTCAATAAAATGTATTTTTGTTTTTGTAAAACTCGCAATTTATATGTTTTTGTTTTTCTACCAATTGAAGTTGTGCCAATCAATGACATTATTTTTTAAAAAAACAAATATTAGTTGTAACTATTTGTCAAGAGGTGGCGCATGAGAAAGTGTATTCTCTCCATAAGGCATACATTAATTTTATTAAAGAAAGAACATTCGTTGCAGAAAGTGAATTCTCTCTATTAGGCATATTCTTCTGCAGAGCTAGTGCCCATTAGCCAGTAACAAAAATGAATTATTGCCAAAAACTATGCTTTAAAATGTGATTTTGTGCAGTCCAGTGGTTAAAAAAGTAGTAAAAATGTGAACGTGCCTCTAAATTTTCCATACAAATTTAGTACAATTTCATAGTAGCGAGTGGTACATAATATATTTTCTCATATTTTTTCACCAGTCGCTTAGAACTGAATATTTTGTATTCACCTCAAAAAATTTTTTTTACACCAAAAAAGTTTTACACTTCAAAAAATTTTTTCACCTACATAATTTTACTTCAAACGTTTTTTGATATTATTTGTATCAAAAATAGTAGAGAACATCTTTTTAGGATATTGGTGGAGGGTATTCAAAGATTCGGCACAGTCGAATTTAGCTTTTTTTTTACTTGTTTTTTTTTTTAAATTCGATGTTTTCACGTTGTATTGCGGCTCAAATTTGGTTTTTTTTAATCGAAGACGTTTGTTTTTAAATATACGCGAATAAATAAAGTTTTGCATTTCACAATATTTCTGTAAAGAAACCGCTTATTTTCTAAACAATTATGTAAAAGCAGAAGATCTAAGCTTTCATATGAGATACGATTTGTAAAAATAATTGCTTAAAAAGTTAGATCAGTTTAAACTGAGGTATATATCCGCAAAAGTATTCAACTTTTAGCATCGATACACCATGAATTTTGCAAAACCAAAACAGCACAGACATGACATGAACGTGGAATAATAATGGCTACTTGGTTTTTTTAATAGCATTTTATATTTTCTAATTTTAATTGATATTTATTGAACTTCAAAAGGTGTTTTTAATATGAAATAATATTCTTTAAATTCAAAATGTGGCTTTTTGATTTACAGTAAATATTAATAAAATGATATGTTGAATTCGATGCCGAGAAATGCTGAGAAGGAGTTAAAATTGCCGTTAAAATTTAAAAACAGACGATCTAACGGAATATTACAGATAATATTAAATGTATACGACACATTAGAATTCAATGTTATAAATAAGTTTTAAATGAAAATTTTATATGAATGTAAAAGCTGTAAATTTTGTTTTAAATGCTTTAAATAAGTTGAAAAAATTAGGTTTGAAATTACCAGCTTTTGAATTTTTTTTAAAGAAATGCCACTGATCGTATCTATTTTATTTTTGGTATGCTAGTTACAACATTATTAAATGTTTTAAATGTGAGTAGGCTAGATTTACAAAATTTAAGTATTCCACTGACATAATTTAAGAACCTTTAAATTTATTTATTTTTTTTATCTTCTGAAATCTCTAGAATCGGAATTCTGAGACTCTGACTGATCTTTTATGCGGGTTATCGTTTCTACCTGGTAACGCTAGGTGCTTGACCAGCAAGTTCAACCTAACCTAACCCAACCTAATGAGAATCAACACACAGGAAGCTCTTTCTATTAATTAATGTGTTGCTTCCTTTATAAAGAGGATAGAGAAGATATGAAAGGTGGTGAAAAATGAAGCACTTGTGCGACTTGTGAAAAATGAAGGACTTTTGTGAGATGATAAATCATTAAACATTGTTAGAGATTTTTTATTCATAGCCCTGTTATGTTATTTTATTTCGGTAGGGTATTAAGTGCTATGGAAACAAGGTTCACAAAAATTTAATATACAAGATTATTATTCCCGTGAAAAAGTGACATTTCATGTTTGTTGCGATTGTATCTTTCTTTTAAAATAAAGAAATTGTTCGATGTCGTAATTTAAATAATAATTTGTATCATTTAGAGTTCGAGTGAATTTTTTCCATGGGAAAAACAATAATACAAAAATGCATTATTTTTTAAGCATAGTAAGTTGTTTCAATTTTACTTGAAAAACTGTTAAACTTTAAATAAAAAATGGATTTTTCACATAATGAATTTCTTGTGAAAATTGTTATACTTTTTTCACGCAAATTTAGTATACAATACTATGATTTTTCTGGTGAAAAAGTGACACAGAGTTATACAAATCGCTGTGTAAAAACAAATTCCTTTATAAATAGTATTTATATTAAAAGTTGAATAACTGTTTATCAAACAAATTAAAATATGGTTTAAACAATTTGCTTAGTGCTCGATTAAGCAATTAATCCGACATTTGCTAGATTAAGTTTTTAGTGTAAAACAGATTAAAAAAATGCTAACTACTCTCTTTTTATATTTGTTCAGTTGGTGCAAACCAAGCTTTAAATTGAGTATACTTATTTTGGAAAAAATGCGACTTAAAGTGAAAATCAAGTAACGGCAATTTTAAATTTTCGTATCGATTTAAAAAAATATGTAAAACAATATAGTTTTGAACGTGATTCGGCTAACGTTTTTCAAATGCAACAACTCTTGATGTTTATAGCTTGTAAATTCAATAATTCGTAATTTTAGGGTCACCTTACGCATTAACACTTCATATTAACGTACAAAGTAATTACTATATAGCCTTTATATGTAGTATGTAGATGACGTTTAAATAGTACCCATATTTGGAGATAGGAATGATAAAACAAATTGTAAATGTGGTACTAACAAGAAAACTACTTTAGGGAGAACCCTGATATCTTAATAAAATTCGAATATGTGATAAAGGAGACACATACAATTAACAAAATTGTGTAATTTTTATAATGTTACTAACACGGAAGTTTTTTCAATTTTGGTAGCCATTTTTTAATACCTAAACTTGAGATTGTATTGATTAGAAATATCACAAGTCCTTTTATGTCCTCTTATTTATGATGTATGCAAATTGGAAAGTTTTCTTGTTAGAAATTTTGTAGCCGTTAATTTAGAATCTAAGTTTTAGATTCATAATATTGGAGTACTCCATTCTGCAGGGTGGATTTTGTTCCATTCTCATTCGCACTTATGCATTTTTTGTATCATGTCATCTCTCTTTCAGTACTTTCCACTCTGCAGCGTAGATCATTTCAAAATTGTGAATGAACCTTAAAAGCAGAAAATTTGCAAAAACTTTAAGAAATCATCAACTGAATTTTTTTTATCTGATGTGTTAATATATTATGTGTTAAATAGCATATTGTCATGTTGGCCTCTCGGAGGGTTAAGGTTGCATTCTAGTGCAACACTGAAAGAGTGGCAACACTTAAAATGTACTAGAATGCAGCCTTGCAAAAAACTGTAGAGGGGAATGGATGACATGGGAGGGGGATGGCTCCCTGGAAAATGTTTGTGTTGCAAAAAAAAATTAAAGATGAAAATGGAGAAAAGCTCCCGTTTTTTTTGAGGGGGTATAAAAAGGTTTTTTTCTGAAGAAATGGAAGATTGGTTAACGGAGCGTGGGACATGGAAGATCGTTTTTTTTTTTTGTGAAAAGCATAAATATATTTTGTTTCAAATAAGAAAAATATTATAATTTAAAAAAAAAAAAAACAACACAAAAACACCGACATAAATACATTTTGTTTCAATTAAGAAAAATATTATAATTTTAATAAAAAACAACAAAAAAAACACCAACATAAATACGTTTTGTTTAGAAAAAAAAAATAATTAGTTCAACAATAAACACAAAACCATTGTTATTAAAAACAATAAAAACAAGCAACATCAATACCACAGCATTTATACACAACAAACTACACACACAACACACGGTTCGAGGAGGATAAACGACACAAAAAGGTAGCCGACCACGGGAGCACCAACACCAGCCAACAGCAACCTCAAAAGGGAAAGGTCAGGTATTCTGATAGGGGTTTTCAGACCATTCGGACGATATTTTAGACCCGGAAAGAGAACTGACGTGACCCTCCCTCTGTAAAGAGTAAAAATATATATATTGCCCTTAGTAGGTATAGGGGTTAGGGCAACGGTCGAGTTGTATGTTTTTTTACCAGTTCCGGTAGGTTGAGCTCATTCCTATTAGGAATTAGGTATACCGCCTCAGTAGGCCGCAAAACATCCCCAAGTTACCCTGAAAATCTGTCTAAAGGAGAGAATAAATCTATTTTAGGAGTTATTTTATTAGTAAGGATACATACCTTTAGGACGGAAAACGGACGGACAAACCCTCTGAGGAGTCCTCGGGCCGAAGTATCTGGCACAGGTCCCAAAGTAAATGTAGGTAGGGCCCGCAGGAAAAAGTAAGATTTTCGTGGTATTAATATTAATGTATCAAATTTAATTTTTTTTAGAAGTCATAACCCGATACCTTTTTTTTGACCGGAAGGAGGAAAGCACATAATAAAACAGGAAAAAAATTAATGAAATGAGAATAGTACCAAAAATAAATAAGAGTATTTTATATAAATGAAAAGCTTTATTTATAATTTTTTATTGAAACCATAAGAATGTGGAAATAGGTATTATTTTTGTAAAAGGTAAGTGAGTTAGAAAGGAGCCGTAGAGGATATCATTTTGGGGCAATACTAACAAAATAAGGACCACAGCTTGCCATGGTTGAGGGAGGGGAGGTCCAGCAGCAAAGACCATCAATACTGCCCGCCAAAGCGGTACATGCTGAGGGATAAGAACCTGGAATGAAGGAAAAAACCCGTAAGTAAGCACAACAGAAAAACAATGAGAATGTCAATAGTTACCCCCTTGTTGTTAGTAGTTGAATACGTTTTGTTTCAGTTTTTAAATTTTTTTGCTCAAGTTAACTTGTGGCTATGTAGTTGAATACGTTTTGTTTCAGTTTTTAAATTTTTTTGCTCAAGTTAACTTGTGGCTATGTTGTTGGTGAACCCACGCGGTCTGCCGTCACTGGCCGGGCAACGCCAACTGACAGCGTTACCAGCAACATATGCCACCGGGAGTTTTAAATCTTCAGGCTTAGCATAAAAGTGATGCCAACTCCCAGGGTTATACATGACAATATACAACGAATAAATACACTGTAAGTATTTTTTTTGTACAAATTTTGCAGAAAATATATATATTCAATGTCTGCTATCGGATTTATATTGACGATGTGTAATTACAGTTTAAGAAATTATACGTTTTCTAACCGTGAAGTTTTTGGAATTAATTGTTTCATTTCATTTATTAAGTCTACACTCACAATATTATTTCATTAATAACACTAGTTTACAAAATGAAATTTTTTTTATGGAACAGTTTTTGAGATATTGTGATTTTTTTAATTTTTCGACCTTTTTTCACTTGACGAATCATATCTCGAGCTAGAAATGTCCGATTGGGTCGTTGTACCCAAATGCAAGGTATTGAGATGACGAACAAATATGTATAATCGGATCTTTGATCGGTAAAGCCGTTCAAAATATATCGATAACATTAGGGCACATTTTCAAAAAAATCATATTTTTATTGAAATAATTTTTTGTTTAAACAAACAATTTTGATAAAAAAACAAAATTATTTGAATTTTAATTTTTAGAAACAGAAAACATAAAATTTTACATTTACTAGAAAATATCAACCCCTACTGAAAGTCTGTATTTTTCTATAGTTTTTTTTTTGAATCACTGATTCAAATAGTTAAAAAATATACTTCTATGAAATTTAATTGATTCTTCATTTAAAAACACACCTACGTAGTACTTTTTAAATAAACTACAGTCGGCAAAGGAAAATATATTGTGAGTGTATGGAATATAAATTCCTTACAGACTGAGATCTTAATAAGTATTTAGTAAGTATTTAATAATTTCGTACATAAATTAATTATATCATCCTACATATTTACATTATGTTTGAGTTTGTTTTATTGAATAAATAATGTAATGGCATTGTTTAAAGTGATTAGTAAGTAAAGTTATGTAATTTAAATGTCTTAAGAACAAAATTAAGAACAAAAATCGTTGTCGTTACAATATCATATAATTTAGTTTATTTTGCTAATGATGTCATATTTTCTTGGAAAAACAAAAAAAAGGTAAATTTCTATTAATATGCGATGCTTGATTTTCAATATCATAACGATATCGTTATTTTATGGAATAACTTTAATATTATCGATTGTGTATTTTTCTCCACTGTACCTCTTTATTTATGTATCATTCTGGGGCAAAGTTGTCATCGTTTTATCGTTTGGTTTGTTGGAAACTAGTTTATTAAAAAAAGTAAAAATTATATAGTTTATGTTTAGCCATAAATCAATTTAATAATTCGATCCTTAGTAAAATTCGAGCCTACATTTAAAATATTTTTTTTCATGCGGATAATTCATCAAATAAAATTCCCTTGATATATTCGCTGCATAGAAAAGCAAAATATTTTCTTGGAGATGTTATTTAAGCATTTAAATCTAAAGTTATATTTTCATTTGTCATCCGGACAACGTATGTTTACTTTTATATCTGTAAAAGAAATAGTATTATGTTATATAATATTTAAAAGTTGTATAAAAATATAAAAAAAATATACATATGATAGATTTTAAATGTATTCTTACATAATTTCATACACTCAGAAAAAAAAGTTAGTAGAAAAATTTGTAAACGGTTTTCAATCCCACTTTACTATTTTTGTACTGATTTTTAGTAAAAAAATTATTATTTAACAAATCTTTTTGCTATTTACATTTTACAAATTACAGAATTTTTACAGAATATCTACAAATTTTTGTTGCTAATTTCAGAAATCATTTTACAAATTTTTGAAAACCGATTTGCTAAAATTAGCAAAAAAAAATACTAATTTTAAAAAAGTCGATATTGAAGGAAATGTTATTTCTAATAATTTAAACTTATACATACAAACTTAAATTGCCCTAAAATGTTACATAGGATTAAAAAAGGGATCGGAAGTGAAGATTCAGACACATGTCTAAAAAGAGGACATCCACTTAAAATAGCACTAAAAGGGTTTTTTAGTTCTAAAAATCAGCCCTAAAAACAATTAAATTTAACCTTAAAAGTAAAAAAACAAAAATTGACTAAAATATTTTTCAAAACAGAAATTACCAAATTAAAACAAAATGATAAATTCTTTTAAGATTTTTAAGCCTTTGATTTTTTTTTCACTTTGTATAAAACATCTTTTAAAAAATATAATCAAAATTTTTGATGCTCGATAAAAAAAATAAATCTAAAACTTTGTACTAATATTAATAGTATTTAGTAATTTTTTTTGCTGATTTAAGCAAACAGATTTTAAATTCCACTTTACAAAAAGTCTACTAAAATTTAGTAGCGGCTACTAATTTTTCTACTAATTTCATTGTACTACACGTCAGCAGATATGTGTTGCTAAGATTAGCAAAAAATACCGCTGGGCTCAAATTAGCAGAATTTCCCGTAATAACAGCAAAATTTTCAGTTGCCATTACAGACTTTTTTTGGTGAGTGTAACCTAATAATAGCTGGTACTTTTTTTTTACACAAATAATTGTAATACATATGTGAAGTAAAATTGTTTATGTAAACATATTTAATAAGCGGCCATAAATTTTCACAAATAGTACTGTTTTTTCGTATCGCCGGCAATTTTTACCTGGGTTATTACATATAATCATATCTTATGAACTAAAACGAAATGTGGGAAAATAATTTTAATATTCAAAACAATAAAAAATATACATAAATTTTTACCACTAATAGGAATTTTGGAAACAAAAATGATATAAAATTATAATACATTTCGGGTTTTGTAAAAACTATTAATAAGAAAATAAAAATAAATTAAAACACAAAAAAAAACATATTCCTGGCCGAAAATGAGCAAAATCAGTCAAGCGGTTAAAAAGTTATGAGTAAAAAAGTGATGGTAGCTTTAAATTTTTCATACAAATTACACAAATTTTTAGTACAATTTCATAATAGCGACTGGCAAACAAAATATTTTCTTTATTTTTCTCCAATTGCTTAGAAGTAAATAATATTTTTTATTCACCTCAAATAAAATTTTTTTCAGCCACAACTTTTTTTCACCTCAAAAATATTTTTCCATCACATTGAAAAAACTTTTTCATCTCAAACAATTTGTTTCACCACCGTATTTCGCCCTCTAAAGTATTTTATATTATATTGTTGTATGTGAAATGGTAGCAAAGTGGCTTGGTAAAAAATATTTTTTCTATGGTGAAACAATTTGAAATTTTTCTGTGTGAAATGGAACCGAATTTATATACTGTTATGTTTTCAATTTGCTTTTAGTAACTTTTAAATTTTAAAATTTCAAAAATTTCAAAGGTTATGTAAAAAATTCTACTAGCCCTATGGGCTAGTGAAATTTTATTCACCTCAAAACTGTCAAAAATTTACCAAAAAGCTACCCACAGACTAAACTGACAGAAACGGCTAATTGAATCAAAATGGAGACTAGTAAATCAGTAAAAGGAATTGTCAAAATTGCGGTGATACACAGAAAGGGATAGATATAGAAACAAATATATACCATGCAATTTTTATGGAGTTTATTTTTACTATCTCATTTTGCAAATCACTACAATGTCAAAATAATAAATTTGTAACCTGTCTGTTTAGTCTATGAAGCTACCGTTTCACACACATCCTTTGTATCAAAAACACTAGAGAACAGGGATGATAAAGTTTGTAGTTAAGATCTTTTTGACGTACTATTTATTAACGCCTTAAAAGTACTATGGTACTTTGACTATTTTGGTACTATTCACAAATGTTATCTTTATAATTTTGTATGTTTATATGAAAGTTTTTGTGCAATAATTTCTTTTAAATGATGGTTAATAGAAAATAATATTTCAGGGCTGATATAGTTAATATTATACTCGTAGTACATGTTGTGCCAAAAATTTAGACACTCAAATGTATTTTTGTAGCTAAAAAAAGTTAAATGCATAAATTTACTTATGTCATTCCATTTCTAATACCATATTCAAGTTTAAAAATTCTACAAAATATCGGGAAGCTATGGCAATATGTACCCTGTTTCTTTAATTTTGGTTTTAAGCAGATTATTGTCGTCTTTTGGGTCCACTAATTCCCAACGTACATATATGTATGCTTTTGGTTTTTAGAAAACTTTGTAATTTATTGTTTTAAATAAATTTATAATTTTTTTTTGAATTGCGCTCTAAGTACATAAGGTAAACATGTTTATTCAACACCTTTTGTTTTAAATTATTGCACTGTGGTAGAAAACGGCCAAAACCCCATAACTTCAATATTTATTTATGTAAATTTGCAAAATTTGTTGTGTACGTTTACAATATAATATCTGAAGAGATAGGCACGTGAGTGATTTTAGACTCACGCTAGATAAAACAATTTTTTCAAAACTACATATTTTTTTACCACAAAAAATTTTTTTCACCTCAAAATTTTTTTACCCCACAAAATTAGTTTTCACATCCAAAAAAGGTCTTCACATCAAAAATTGTTGCGTATGTTTACAATATAATATCTGAAGAGATAGGCACGTGAGTGATTTTAGACTCACGCTCACGCTAGATCAAACAATTTTTTCAATACTACATATTTTTTCACCACAAAACATTTTTTTCACCTCAAAATTTTATTACCCCACAAAATTAGTTTTCACATCCAAAAAAGGTCTTCACATCAAAAAATTTGTTTCACCTTTATAATTTTACTTCTAAAGTTTTTTACATTATTTGTATCAAAAACAGTAGAGCATATTATTTTAGGATATTGTTGGAGGGTATTCAAAAATTCGGTACAGCCGAATTTTTAGCCTTTGTTTAGTCTTTTTTTATTTGAAATATGTAAGAGTTTTTTCATAGCCCAGTGGAAATATATATTTTCCAAATTTTTTCTTGTCTTAACTCTTGGTTTTTAGAATCGTTTGCTTGAAAGATTAATATGTGTTTTAAAATATTGTTTTTTTTTGTGATATTGCAGATTCGTCACAGCCGAACTTAAATCTTTATTTATAAAAAAGTAAAGAAATGAATTCATTCTTTGAAGTTTTAATGAATTATTGTATATATGTATCAGAGAACTGCATTTGCTGATTGCAAAACATTCATACGCAATCAACACAAGAATAAATATGTGTTTGCGTTCAAACGCTGAATATACTCCAACACACATATATGTTGATGATTTTAAATCAATCAAACGATGTGCAAATTGTTTTGTCACTGATTTATAATCATCAGTCGTTGTTAAACCATTGATTTTATTCTGTTCATTCGAGCCAACAATAATTATTTTGATGTAGAATAAATCAGAAAAAACAACAAACAACGTGTATAAGTGTAATCATAATTAAAAGAAAATAGTTTCTTATCTATAAAAAGCGGGTGGTTTTGTAAAAAACATATTTCATAAATGTTATATGTATATTAGGGTGGGTCTAAAATACGTTTTTTTAGAATTTTTATTAGGAATACCAAAAATATTGTTTTTGTGAAATTTTTTTTTTAATTTAGGTCGACATCTCAGGCTCGCCCAATCCGGTTTAAGTTAAATATTGCCTAATTTTCCAATCAAAATATATGAAAAAAAAATTTAGACAATATTTAAATTCTTCCGGATTAGGCAAGCCTGAGATATCGACCTAAATTTTTTTTCCAAAAAAATATTTAAATTTCACAAAGAAGAATATTTTTATTACTAATAAAAATTCTAAAAAAGCGGATTTAAGTCCCACCCTAATGTAAACAATATCATTTATAAAATGTGTTTCTATTTCGTTTTAATTATGAATACACTCATACGCGTTGTTTGTTGTTTTTTCTGATTTATTCAACGCTGACTTTTTGTTGAGTGATTACATTTGCATAAAATATAATCGACAGATGATTCACACTGATCCCAATTACGCGTTCAGTATTTGTTGAATTATTAAATGTGAACAAGAATTTTTGTGTATGATTAAATCAAGAAAAAAGTTGATTTTGCAGTTCTCTGATATGTATATAACTATTGAAAAATATAAGTTATTCAAACCATTGTGAATTAAATTTGTACTAAAGATAAAAACATAAATGGAATAACAAGTTTCATCAAAACTTTTAATTGTTATAAACCTATCTAACATTGTAACTATTAAAGTAATTATACAAACTACTACATAAACTCTAATTCCTCTTTCTCTATATCTCTCTCCCATACACAAAGCCTTTTATAATTTCTCAACTGGGAGAAATTGAAGCACCCAGTGCAACAACAAGATAACTCCACTTTTTTTTTGTGCACCGAACGACGCAGATTTTTTTTTGGTTTTTTCTGCATTAAAAAAGCTATTTCGCAAAAAAGTGGAGTTATCCGGTTGTTGTATTGGGTGCTTCAATTATAAAACTCATTTTAAAAGGGGCTATCATTACCAACCACTCATTACAGTCCCCTCTAGGCCGAAACCCAGAAGCTTTTTATCAACGTAGTACCCCTTTTACGTAAAAAGTACGTAACCATGCAAATACGTAAATATTAATCATACTCATATAAAAACTTAACAATTTAAAAATCTTCACGGATCAATGCTTCAAAACTGTTTAGAACCAAATTTTCCTGTTTATTTATTTGCCAATTTCAAAGACACCCTTCCCAGTTAGGAGTTCATCAGAAAGCATTTGAAACTCAAAAAGTACGTTACTATAATACGTATAATACCAAATTGATCATCACCGTTTCAAATTAATTATGTTTTTGTATATGTTTAGCAAGAGGTCACAGTTGTTCATTACCTTTTTTGAAATGTTATTTTTATTATATGAATATGTAACATATTCATGTAATATTCAAAAATCCTCCGTTCGTTGTTTGTGTTAGTTTTGCCTTTAGCGCCAAAAATAAAATTCATCGTGAAGACCTCAACATTTATATTGTCGCAAAAAAAAAACTAAACATTGAAGTTAATGATGTCATGGATTGCGTGCTTATAGGTCGTCATCAATATTCCAAGGAGGTTGTTTTCTCTACTCTGGTCACTTTGCAGTTTATTTTTTGTTTAATTTCTTAACATTTTGGTGGGTTTGCAAAATCATGGTTTCTTAAAATGACCTCTCTTTCCATTGCGTGTTTTTTTATTTATTAGTATTATTTTGCCAAATTATACACTTTTTGGTTAGTATTTGAGTAGACAACAAATCATATTAAAATATACTGGAAAGTTATTTGTAAAACTACAGTTTTTGTTTGAATATTCTTGTTGGATTGTGTATACCCCTGTTTTATAATTGTGGCTTTGTTAATTCGCTAGACTCTATACATTGGTATACAGCTCTTTTTTTTTTTTGCTGATTTTGGGGCAACTATGTTTTTGCATTTTGTTTTATACAATCAATAATTTTTCTATAAAAAATTGTGTAAAAACATTTGTTTTTACACTGGGTCGCTTTGTGGTAGAACAATGTCATATACAGAACAATTTGTACAAATATTCGGATATTTAGAATTGATAGTCAGAACCGATTTAATGATTTTAATGCTGTTTCCAATCCCAGTGTAGAAACGCTGATGACGTACTATTATTTTTTGGACTAACATTAATGATACCAACATACTTTCTGCATTATTTCAAAGCAAATAATAATGTGTAGCTAATAAATCAAAACATATTGTGTTACCAATAATGGCTTTTTTTATCATTATTTCAAATACAAAGTAAAAGTTCAGATTTTTTGTAAATATTTTGAATATGTATTTTTGAATTCAATTTTGTTTTAACTCTGGTATGCAAATAAAAAAAAAAAACGTAAGTGACAAATTTAGTGAAAGCAACTCGAAATGGTATTTTCAGATCAAGTTTTACTTCAGACGAACGAAAATACAATAACTGTACGTTTACGGTCCATAAATACGTATCCGTCAAAGCTTGTACGTAAACGGAACATTAACGGACCGTATTATTGAATTTTCGAAAACAATATCTTTTGACTCCGTTTTGGTGTGTTCGTTTCTGTACCGTCAAATACGGACTTCACTGATTTTCATCTATTTTTCTTCCGTTGCTCTTGAACTCGTTTTGTAAAAAATTAATACTTAAATAATGTCTATTATCTACTTAGAGTTAGCTCACACAGTTTTGCAAATAAAAATATTGTCTGACAGTTTGTAATAGATTTTGTGAAAAAATTTTCAAATTTGCATTGAATGCTACATCATATCGTAAGGACCACAAATTAAAACTAAATTAAAACATTTATTTATTTTTTCATTATTTTCAATTATTTCAAATGGGCGCAGTATTGGATATATATGCTAATTGTGCTGGAAATGGGTATTGCATTTTATTATTTTTGTAAAAGTTTTCTTTTTTTTTTCAATATCTTTATATATAAAATAAATTAATAAAACTAAAATTAATTACACAAAATTAAAAAATTTAGGTATTTACTCAAATCCATTTTTGTTGACAAGAACGGTACGAATATGGACCGGATGCGGATTTTACCGGTCCGTCATTGACGGAATTTCAATGGTCAACTCCCTTTCTCACGCGGTCGGTCGTTAACGGTATTTCAACGGATTCGAATCAGTTTCGATGTTCCTTAAAATCCGTTTTCTGGTCTGTATATGAATCCAGAAAATTGTACGTAAACGGAGTTGGATACCGTTTATGACGTACCGAAAACGCTATGTAAACGAAACATATTGGGTATAATCACTCATTTGTCTAGCGACGAACGTCTTGTGTAAACACCATGTTAGTATTCTAATTTAGTTTTTTCGCTCTCTTTGTCAACTAAAAGCTCATATATCATTTAAAATTAGGCGAAACTCTATTAAGAGAATTATCTAAGATAACTTGGAAAAGAAGGGCATATGGCAACTTTACCTGTAATACCTGCATATCCCTAAGTGTACCACTATAGTTTAATAAAAAACTCTGCATGTAATGTTTGAATATTTTTAGGAATACTCCAGTTATATACTATTTTTTGGCCCATAAAAAATTTTTCAAACACATCATGTTGAGATTTTCATGAAAATTATAATTATAAAAATTAAGAAAAAAAAAACACTTTATTTAAAAACAATTATTTTTATGACTAATAAATATGCAATAAACACTTAAATTTTCATCGAAAACTTAATTGAACTTTAAGAAAAAGCTTGTAGGCAAAAAAAATCTTCAAATCAACCAAGGGCGTGTTTTACAAGGTATAACATGAAACATCAAAGCTTATGAGCAACTGCACTTGAAATATATTCGTAAAAATCCTAAAAAGATTTCATTCATTTCATTATAAAACAACATCAATAACAAAGTACTGGGTTACCTTAAGGAAAAATCGACATAAAAAATTTTTAAATATCAACACACAAGGTTTATTTTATCGGTATTTCGTGTTACTTGGCATGGAATTTCGTAGTAGTTATTTTGTTCTTGTCGTTTTTAAAGCTCAAGGAAGCAATTAGTGCAAGGAAGCAATTAGTCCTTAACAAACAAAAAAAACCGAAACAATATTTTTACATCTAATATACATATAAAAAATGAAATCAACAAATAATTGCACGAAACTTAAACAGGAAAATAACCAACTGTTTGGTATGAGCAATTACAATATTAAAGTTTTTTTTTCAAACATATTTTTTTAGTAGTAACTGCATAGCACTTATATCAACGGTGAATTTTTTTCTTTAAAATATTGGTAAAATAACATAAAAACTAGCTGTCACATGATATGTACGTGAAAAGAGGAGTGGTTCCTAAAGTACCTAAAGCGTGACCGGTTTAAAAGTCATGACATGTTCTTTTGCGTTGGTTCTGTGATATATTCTTTGGGGTTGGTTGTGTGACAGTTATTTTATACCAGTCCTGTGACATGTCGCAGAGGGCAGTTGACTCCCTCCTAGGACAAGCCCATGTTAAAGTGACCAGTCCTTTTAATATTAATGAACCGGTCACCGGTCGGTTTTCCCTCAGGAAAGGTACTCAAGAAAACAAGAATTGATGCCAATATTGTTCTGAAAGCAAGTTTGCAGATACATTATATATGCACCCTTTGGTGAATTTTTTTATAATTATGAATTTTATATATGAAATGTATTTTAGTATGGTTCGAGATAATGGAAACTTTTTCAATAAAAATGTTTATTATATTTTGTAATTATAGAGAATACACAAAAAAGTTATTAGACACTAGCCGATTAGGATGCGTCCTTCATCAAAATTCGTCGTGACGTTTGAAGTGTTAGCTGTAAATATCTTAAGGAAATGCTGCTAACCCAAACTTGATTTATTAAGATAAATAGTTGGTGCATAATGATTAGGAGGTAAAATATATGTAAACAAGTCAGAACACATGTCATTTAATATTATCTAATAGCTTATTGGGACATAGAGTAATAAATTAGATTTAAGATTCCATCTTAACCAAATAAATCAAGTTGAGGTTTTCTAAGTTTATACAAGATATTTACAGACAAATTTTGAAATTGGTGTCAAAGTAATGCAAAATTAATTTTAGCATATAACCAAGGTTTTGGTGGGTTATTTGAAAGAAAGTTAAAAAAAATAGAAAAAAGTCAATAAAAGGTTAAGAAAAAAAGGTTTATCAAAATTATGTAAACATATTTTTAATTATTTGTTTAAAGTTTCAAACTTATTTTGTTTTTCATATACATACTATAAAGAAGCAGACGGGCTAAATGTAGTATCTCGGCTTAGGTTTGAAGATTTTCGAAGAGTATAGAATTCAAGTTTGCCGATGCTCCCTTTTAAAATATTTAAGTTTTTGTGTAAAAATTCTAGTCGCAAAAATTTACATTTCTATTTCTATAATTGAAAATACGAGCGAAATTTTGAAAAAAAAATTTAAGAAAAAGTTTTTATGCTTTTTGATATCTGCAATGTAAAGATTCGTAATATGTGGCAATGCCAAAAATGCTGAGTGAATAGACTAACAAACAGCTTTGGTGTAAAGAGCACCCAGAGGCAATTCAAGAGCTGCCAATGCACCCTGAAAGATGTACTGTTTGGTGCGGTTTGTGTGCCGGCGTCATCATTGGACCGTATGTATTTCTTCAAGAACGATGAAAAAAGCAAGGTTACAATCAATGGAGGAAGGTTCCGTGCGATGATTACCGACTTTTTTGCCCAAAATGGAAGAATTTAACTTGGATGCCATGTGGTTTCAACAAGATGTTACACGGCACGCGATACCTTGAACCTATTGAGAGGCAAGTTAGGTTGGCAATTAATCTCACGTTATGGAGCAGTTCAATGGCCGCCAAGGTCATGCGATTTGGCCCCACTAGACTATTTTTTGTGGGGATACGTGAGGTCTCTCGTATACAGGGACAAGCCAGTCACAATTCCATCCCAGTAAGACAACATTAAAACTGTTATTGGTGAAATTCCGGCCGAAATGCTGGAAAAGGTATGTCAAAATTGGATGGAACGCGCCATAGATGGTCCATCTGTGGGCGCGGACAACATTTACATGAAATAATATTTGCAATTTTTTTTTTTTTTAATTTTCTAAGCCCAAACAGTTAAAAAATTACCCTTTATAAGAAAAAAATATTTACACCAACAACAGGTCTCATTTTAAAATAAATTAAAATTTTCAGTTTGATGATATTATACAAATAAATGTCACCCTATTGTACATATATTGGATGTTATCCACTTAGTTTATAGAATCTGTTTATAGAATCTGGTTATTCCTCAAAGTTTTTCTTTTTCTACATGACTTAAAAAATAAAGCAATAGCAAACAAGATTTCATTTAATTATAGTTCATGTTTAGATATTTTATTCCATATACCAAACCAATTTTTTAACTGCAGACCTAATTAATCAAAATATGGTCAGTTTTGAAAACAACAAAATTTTCCATACGAAGTAAAAAAGGAAATGAGAAAAATCATACTGTTTAATGTCGTGAGAATTTGAAATAATTATTTATTACTGCTGAATTTATTTTTTACTTTTTTTTGTTGAAGACTTTCTTCTGCTACTTAAGTTAATTTTTGTAAGATTAGTGTATTAATAATTATAACTTTTGTTTTCAATTCGTGCATTTCATTTTTCTTTTAACGGTAATACCTAAACGAAAATTAAACAAACGGGATTTTTACAAATAATGCTTAATTACGCATTTGGTTATATAAATTTTCGTTAATTACAGAGTGTATTTGACAAAACAAATATTAATAGGGAAGGCTAACCTGAACGTAGATCAGTCAATGATTAATATTTAATTTCTTTAAATATTTTTGAGTTTTGTTAAGAAAATTTAATTAGTTTTAGCTTGATTGAATTTTCTTAACAATTAAATATAATTAAATACTTCTTAAACCATTTTTTTTTATTGAATATTCACATTTTTGTAAGAAACAAAAGTTTTAGACTTAAGACCAACTACAATTGGCTTAAATAACTTAAATTTTTTAAAATTAAAAAAATAAAGTTTAAATCACTTAAGCCATGTTGTAGTTTGTGCCTTTAAAGCTGAATTTAAATCAAACATATTAAAATTAAATATTAAAATTAGATGTTTTTCAATATACTTCATTAATTACAACTGAACTTAAAAATACTCATGTATTAATTTGAATTTCATATAATAATTTATTTTTTTTTACTTTCAGTTAGTATATAATCCATTCCTAGGGATGATAGTTGTTCTAACAGTTCATCAGTAGTATATCGGAAGGTAAAGTTCTTTTCAGTCTTCTGTATACAAAAGGATTTTGTACGATATGCCTTAGTAAAGTCTTCATTGCAATGCTAATGTAGTTCTGCTTCATGCTTAGTCACTTGTTTTGTAATCTCTTCAATTACAGTTGACATACGTAGGACTGTGTGTAAGTCATCGTTTCGTATTTAGCAGGGAAGTTATACATTTAAAAAAGTTTGTATCAGTTTTGGTGTAGTTTTCATTGCGAATCCCCAGAGTTGGATCTCGTATGTCCAGTATTTGCTGATATAGTAAAAGTTTATTCTCCATTGTCATTGTTAGCTTTCGACAAAGTAGCCCATATATTTTTCTAAATTTAATTTATTTTCTTCCTTAATTATCTTTGGAATAAAAAATTATTTGAAAAACATCCATATTATTACAATTTTTTCACCACTTGGTTGTGAAATTTCAGAATATATTTTATTTCTTTTAAAATTTCTAATAGTTCATTATTTTTTTGTTCCATAATCACAGATAACTGTTTTTGCCGTGAAAAAACTTCACTCGAACTTTAATGGCGACAAATCATTAACTTTATCAGGCATGTCACAGGTTTTCTTCGGAATTGATTCGAGTTCGTAATTTCGCTTTCATACACTTTATCCTGAAATGTTCCAACGCTGTTTTTTTTCTTCTGGATTTGTAGTTCAATTTTCAGTTGTAAAATAAAAGTTTTGATAAGTATTGATAGTGCTACAGGTTTGGGAGTGGCAACAAAAACCCTTACGTGAGGTATTTTTATATCTATATCTATGTATATGTACGTTCCTACTTACCTGACAATTTGCACATTTGGGGCCGCCTTTGTACGAAATACTTTACTAAATATCCTTTACTAAATAACACATAATTCATTTGATATCTTTTGTTGTTTTTAATATTTTATCAAATTAAAAATACAAAAATTTCAAATATATTTATGACAATTATTTTTGTGTACATTTAAAAGAGAAAAGCCAATAATTTCTAATACTTGGCAGCATTTTTATAGAATACTAGCTTAAAAGCCCGATACTTCGTTATCGGTAGTTTTAAATATCGAAATATGTTGAGAAGAAAAAAATATTATTATTTTTTTTTAGATTTTCTTATTTAAATAAATTTGTTTCATCTTTTGAAGGGGATGCTTAAATTTAAAGTTTTGAATTTGTTGTATACAGGTCATTGAAGGGGGACGTGCCCAATGTTAACTGTTTTAATATCGCTTGTTTCCCTGTCCATCCCATTTATTTCTCCTTGTCTAATGATTCATTTCCACTCGTTCCCATTCCATTTATTTCATTCCATTTCAATCTCCTTGTCAATTGTTTTAATTCTACTCGTACCCCGTTTGCTCTTACCCTTTTCATTCCATTTCTGTCCCCTTCCAATTTGCAATTTTACCTTGCAAATATTTCCCCATATACACCATAGCGGGCAAAACCCGCTACGTTGTTAGCGTAGAAAATGGTTGGCCAGGCTAACGCCCGGGGGTATACGGTAGAGTATTCAAAAAACCGGTAATTTGAAAAACCGGTTTCGGTTTTCTTCGAAAAATCAAATTTTAAAAAAACCGGTTTCGGTTTCGGTTTTTGCAGAAAAAACCGGTCAACCGGTTTTTTTTTAATTTGAATAAAAAGCTTATATAATTTGTTAATTGTATTACAAAAAAAAAAAACAGAAATTTAATATATAATATATAAATAAATATATATACATATATATATATATATATTAGGGCGGGTCGATTTATTTTTCGACAATTTCCCTATGATTTCCGTATTCTATGGGTTATTCCATGAAAATTTGCCGAAGGAACCATACCTCTATCGTTAAAATCGAGTCCCCTACTTTTTGTTGGTAGATTTTTTCCCAAATTGACGTTCGTATGAAATATTACCTTCACGTTCACATCCATAACTCAAAAACTATCCATCGGGTTTAATCGCCAATAGGCGGAAAGGTGAGCTCATTTTGATAAATTTATAAAAAAATCTCCAACATTGGTCCAACGGTTCAAAAGTTACGGGCATTTTTGTCCAAATTTTGGAGCCTTTTTCCATTTTTTTCATGATTTTGTCCAAGAATATTACTTTCATGGCCATTTTTTTGGCTCAATCCATTATTTAATTCAATTTACAATTCAAAACGAAGAGTTTAAGCCCAAATTTATCGAATTCGGTTGATTAATTCATGCGATATTGCTAAAACAAAATAACACATAAAACCAACTTTTTGATTTTTTTTCCCTTTTTATTTTTGCTCTCTTTTTTGGGTTTGCATACGATTTATAAAGAATAATTCTTCGCTGACGTCATTTTGACAACAACAAATACACAGCAATTCTAATTGGACGAAACAATCAGCTGTAGTTGGCGGGGTGGGGATTCCAGTGTATGCTAGTTTTGTTTGAGCGTCATTTCAGTGAAGTGTTACTTGAAATAACTAACAAATAATCAAACTATTATGAAATTTAGAAAAGATTTAAAGGTAAGTGTAAAAACATTGCTAACTATTATAGTTAATAGTTATATTATTATTCTATGAAAAACATATATAATTCTTTTAGTGACGGTTTAAAAAATGGATTCAGAGCCTGGTTCATCGCAAAATCCAACAGATACCCAACGCAGTAGTTTGCAACATTTGGTCTCTCATGATGTTTTTTCTTTTGGCGTGGGTTGTGAATTACCTGATATTAATCTGTCAACTAAACGAGATATATTGAAGTACTATTTTTTCTTGGCCGAACGTTCAAAAGCCCAAAGCAAAATGTTTTCGTATAAAAGATTTACTCCCCAAGTAGCAGACAGATTGTTAGAAATTTGGAATCAACTTAATATTGAACTTATACTCAAAGGTAGCATCATTAGAAAATTGAATAATTTGCTTGACGCATATAGTAATGCAGATAAACAACGAGTAAAACGCGCAACAGAATTCAAAAAATTCGTAGAATCAACAAACCAATTATTCAACATTGGAAAATGTAAATGCAACTTGAAAGAAAACGACTGCTCTTGTGGATCTATCCCAGAAAACTTAAAAGATTTCATGCGCGATCAATATAATGACAGAATACAAACGATACCGGAACGATACCCAGTGAGCAACGATCCTACATACGAACCACATCATGACGAAATGGAAGTTGATGTGAGAGGAGGTTCAGAATTAGTTCTACCACCACAAACATACACTCCCAGATACAATACTAAAAACTATGCAATGATGTGTGACAGATTTGGTGTGCATGATAGAATGGGATCAGCATTGGCAACAGCTCTGATGGAAGACCTGGGCGTAAAAGATGCTCATGGCAATCTTGTCATCATGGATAAAAGTAAACTTCGTAGAGAAAGAGAAAAATGGAGACAAGACGCACTTCGTAAGCGGTATGATGGCTCGAATTTGATATCATTTTCATTCGACGGCAGGAAAAATGATGCTCTAACTGTAGAAAAAATTGATGAGAAGTTGCATCCAAGGATGGTTAAAGAACCTCATCTAGTTGTTTTGAGGGAACCAAATTCTAAATTGATAGGCTACACAAAACTAGAAAGTGAAACTGCGGCAAGCAAAGTCAAGAAATTGATCGAATTCTTCCAAGAAAAACAATTGTTTCTCGATTCATTAATTGCCATATGCGCTGATGATGAACCAACAAATACTGGCGTACACGGTGGAATTTTGCGACTATTCGAAAAACAGTTAAAGAGACCACTGCACTGGTTTGTGTGTCTTCTGCACTTTAACGAGCTTCCGTTTAGACATTTGTTTGACACTTTAGACAAATCAACCACCACTGGACCACGATCAACTACCGGAAAGTTGAGCTCAAAAATTGCTGATTGTGAAAATCTTCCGGTATGTAATTTTTATAGCTAATTCTTTACCATTTTTTATTCTATTTTTTAGCTTTTATGTTTTCTTTTCAGGTGGTAACCGATTTTGAGGAAATCGCTTTGGAAAATATGCCTCCTGGTGATTTAAATCCAGAAGAATTATCTACTGATTCGAGGTACTTGATGTTAATGGCCAATGCAATTTCTAATGGTGTGGTTCCTGCGGATTTATCTCACATAAAACCAGGGCCAATTGCACATTCTCGTTGGCTGACCAAAGCCAATAGATTATTACGGTTGTATATGACAACTAATAATCCAACTGAAAATTTAAAAATTCTGGCTAACTATATAATAAAAGTATACACGCCAATGTATTTCAATGTTAAGTATTATAGCTCTGCCGCATACGGTAGTACATTACTTTTTAAATTTATTACTTGGACACGATTTTTACCACGGAATTTACTTGGAGTTGTAAATACAGTAATTCAAGATAATCCATATTTTGCACACTCAGAAAATATCTTGCTATCTATGTTGTTTGATGATAGAATGGAAAAACGAAACATTGCTATAAAGAAGATTTTACATTACCGAAGAGATATTGTCGACCCAACGGAACTTAGAGTTTATAAAAAATCTCTTATAAACTTTAATTGTACGGAATATACAAATATGATTGATTTAAATGACGATACCATTTTATTCGAACCACCGTTTACGCAAAGTTATTCGTATGAACATTTGGAGGGATATTTAAATTACGAAGTGCCACCGTTCGATGATCCACAAATTCCTTTACACATTCAAGGAACGGAAAGACATGTCCAATTGCTGGCTGCCACTGCTAAACGAGTTGCAGGAAAGAATGTAGAAGGCGCTATGGCGACGACATTAGAGAGCCGTACGAAAACACCCAGACTTGAAAGCAAACAAGACTTTCAGAAAAAATAATGTTTTTTTTCACATTTTGTCTTTTACTACACTCAAATTGAATATTTTTTTTTTTGATAATAGATTGATAGATACTTTATAATCTCTTAATTTAAATTTTTGTAGAAAAAAAAAATAAAAAGGGAAAAAAAATCAAAAAGTTGGTTTTATGTGTTATTTTGTTTTAGCAATATCGCATGAATTAATCAACCGAATTCGATAAATTTAGGCTTAAACTCTTCGTTTTGAATTGTAAATTGAATTAAATAATGGATTGAGCCAAAAAAATGGCCATGAAAGTAATATTCTTGGACAAAATCAGGAAAAAAATGGAAAAAGGCTCCAAAATTTGGACAAAAATGCCCGTAACTTTTGAACCGTTGGACCAATGTTGGAGATTTTTTTTTGTAAATTTATCAAAATGAGCTCACCTTTCCAACGCGCCGATTAAACCCGATCGATAGTTTTTGAGTTATGGATGTTAACGTGTAGGTAATATTTCATACGAACGTCAATTTGGGAAAAAATCTACCAACAAAAAGTAGGGGACTCGATTTTAACGATAGAGGTATGGTTCCTTCGGCAAATTTTCATGGAATAACCCATAGAATACGGAAATCATAGGGAAATTGGTGAATTTTTTCTCTCCCTACAAATCGACCCGCCCTAATATATATATATACATATATATATATATATATATATATATATATATATATATATATATATATTTATATTATATATATATATATAAATTAAATTTTTTATTGTATTTCATTAAAATTAACTTAAAACTAATATTTTTTAATATAATAAAATCTTAAAAATTAATATTATAAAACTATATTTATCAAATGAATAAAGATCATTGAGTTTTTAAATTTGTAAAATAAAGTACGTTAGTAATTTGAATGTTTAAAACGTTTGGCATTAAATAAGTTTTTTTAATATTACATTTTAAATATGTAAGAAGAAAATCTATTTTTCAGTTCTAAAATAATATTTTAGAAATAATATGCAATTTAAATGTTTCGTTTTTAAGACGATTTTTTTGTTTGCTTTTAATAAAGTTAGAAGTGAAAAATACTCTTTCACTAATAGTAGTGTTGGACAAATAGCCAAAAGACAATTATATAGATATATGAAATCATCATATCAAGATATATGAAATCATCATATAATGATGAATAATTTTGTACAGTCTCTTTTTTAGGATTTTGAATACTGTTTATTGTGTTATTTAGATCAAAAATTAAACTATTTGAATTTGGAATATACAAAGTTAAGTCTTCATCGGAATCTATCAGACTTACATCTAAATCTTCATAACCAAACATAAAATTGTAAAAGTGTTCGGAAAAAATAAAAGAGACCAAGTAAACCATTTGGTGATGTAACTAAAAAAACCGGTTAACCGAACTAAAAAGACCGGTTTTCGGTTTTCTTCTAAAAAAAAAGGAACCCGTTGACCGGTTTTCGGTTTTTCAATACTCTTGTATACGGAGTTCCCAGATAATTAACCGAAGTCCTTAATTTTTACCATGTCCCAGATCAAAATTCTAAGATGTACCTCAATAATGAGTCAGCCCATACTCCAGGTAACACTTATATCAAATTTAAGATTTTCCCTTTGAACCTCCATTTTTACCATGTACCTGGCTAAATTTCTAAAATGTAGCTGATTAATGAGATAGCACATACTCCAGTTAACACACATTTAAAATTTCGGCTTTCTGGTTAAATCGGTGGGTTAGCCCGTTAAGGAGGAGACTGTTCACCTTTTTGCCCCTCCCCGTACATATTTCCAAAAATAGATGAATGCCTACACCGGGGGAGGAGCGTTTGCACCAAATTTCAACTTCCCAGCTCCAGCGGTTTTGGAAATGGAGCCTGCAAACTAAATTTCAACTTCCTAGGTCCAACGGTTTGTGCAGGCTCTTAAGGAGGAGACTTTATTGATGAGTTAGCACATACTCCTAGCTATAGAAGTTTGGGCAGACCGAGAAAGGGGATTTTTTCCGTTTTGCTCTTCCCGTATGAATTTCCAAGAACCTCGTATTAGGGAATGTCTACGCCGCAAGGGAATCAAATATTAAATTTCAGCGTCCTAAATAAATATTTACACATTTTTACATTTACATATTATCACATTTACCCATTTCCACATTAGCACTCGTGCGTATTTACACATTTGCATTTTTGCACATTTACATTACCATCAAACCATTAGTCTGTCAAAACATCAATCCATCAAACCATGAAATAAACAAAATTTCAATTTTGTACGTTTGCACTTATGGAAATTCTCACATTTACTCCTTTGCACTTTTGCAAATTTGCACATTTCCACTTTTGCAAATTTGCACATTTACATTGGAAGAGGAATCTATGTACCAAATTTTAACTACCCAGCTCAAGCGGTTCTGGCAGGCCGTCAAGGGGGAGAATTTTCGCTTTTTCGCCCCTCCGCGTTAAATAGTCCAAAAGTCACGTCTTATCTGTTATATACACTGAAAAAGGAACCTGCATACCAAATTTTAACTTTCTAGTTTTAGCGGTTTGGGCAGGCCGTTCAGGAGGAGACTTTTAACCTTATTGCACCTCCCAGTAGGAATTTCCACAAATCCAACTTGGGTGGATATCTACTCTGGAGTGGGAACCTATGTACCAAATTTTAACTTCCCAACTCTAGGGGTTTTGGCAAGTCGTCAAGGGGGAGAGTTTTATCCTTTTTAGGCTTCCCTGTTGGATTTTGCAAAATTGACATCTTAGCTGTTAACTACACTGGAGAAGGAGCCTGCATACCAAATTTCAACTTCCTAGGTCGAAAGGTTTCGCCAAGCTGTTAAAGGGGAGACATTTCATCCTTTTAAACCACATTTTTATCACGTCTCTGGCTAAAATTCTAAAATGTGGCTTATCAGTGAGTTAGTCCATACTCCATATATATGTTTAAAATTTCCGGTATCTTGCTATTTCGGTGTGGGCAGGCCGTTAAGGGGGAGATTTTCCGCGTTTTTGCCCCTCCCCGTAGGAACTTACAAAAATCCTACCTGGGTGGAACCAATATATACAATTTCAACCTTCCAGCTCTAACGGTTTTGGTAGGCCGTCGAGGGGGAGAATTTCACCCTTTTCTGCCCCTTCCCGTTGTATTTTTCGAAAATCACTTCTTATCTATTATCTACAGTGTGGAAGGAGTCTGCATATCAAAGTTCAACTTCCCAGGTCCAACGGTCTGGGAAGGCCGTAATGGGGGAGACTTTTCGCCATTTAAGCCCACATTTTTACCACATCCCTCGTCAAAATTCTAAAATGTACCTTATCAAGGAGTAAGCGCATACTCTCAGGAAGGCGTATTACAAATTTCAGATTTCTAGCAAAAGGGGCTTAGGCAGGAAGGGGAGTTCTTCCCCCTATTTGCCCCTCCCCGAAGGAATTTCCAAAAACTCCTACATACCAAATTTCAGCCATCTTCCTTTTGCGGTTTGGGCCGGCGATGTTAAGTCTATATATACTTAAATTCGTATGGAATATTTATGTATATAAAATTCTAAAAAAACAAACCTTATATTGCAAAAGATGTCATAAAAATTACAAAGCAAAGATTAGTGAATTGCACCAAATGAGTCAAAAGCGTACCATAGCCTTTTAAGGTTTTAATAGTACCACAAAAAGCACTTAAGTACAAACTTTATCATCCTCTACAGCGCTTTTGGTACAAATAATATAATAAAATTTAGAAGTGAAATAAGAAAGGGAACAAAAAAATTGTTTGAGGTGAAAAATATATTTTGTGGTGGAAAAAAAATTTTGCGGGGACAAAAATTTTTTGTGGTGTAAAAACTTTTAGTGGTGAAAAATATTTCAGGTGAGTATAAAATATTATTCACTTCTAAGCAACTGGTGAAAAAATAAGAGAAAATATTTTTTGCCAGTCACTACTATATTACTTTTTAACTGTTGGACCGATTTTGCTCATTTTCAATACCAAATTTTCCGGGACATAATTTGGATGAAAATTATCCACTCTGCTTTCGTCTTCGTGCCTTGATTGCTATTTCAACAGACAGATGACCGACATCGCCAGATCGGCTTAAAATTTCATAAGGACCACGAATATACAGTTAACAAAAAAAAGTTGAACACTTATATTAACAAATTTTGAACCACATTATTTATGTAACTGGTTAAGCTAGCAAAAAAAACCGTAATGACCTTTAGAATAAAATTTGATAAATATAAAAATAAGGGTATAAATATCTTCCTTAATTCGATCTTCAATATTATACTATATTATTCCTTAAAATCGAGTTCAAGATCTTTTTATAAAAAATAATTATGATTATTTATTATTTACTTCCAATATTTCGTCTCCACACCCAATGTGGAGACGAAATATTGGAAGGAAATAATAAATAATCATTATTATTTTTTATAAAAAGATCTTGAACTCGATTTTAAGGAATAATATAGTATAAGGGTATAAAATTATGGGTTGTATTAACAAAACGTTTTCAATAAGACTTTTAATTAATATTTTAAAATATGTTGAACTGTTGTAGAAAATATTGTAGACATATTAATATAAGTATCTGTAAAGGGGTTTTCTTTATACGCACAATTTTACCCCAATTCATAATGGACTGCCTTCTGTTTCCAAATTATTTTGGAAAACCTTGCGTTTTTTCCCTTCTGACACTATATTAAACAATAAAATAAAAACAATTTACATTTGAAACGAAAATATCTCGTGTTAATGTGGACAGAAATATAGAATTGCAAAAACAAAGTGAACGAAATAAAAATAAAAGGAATATTTATGCATTAAATGTGTGCGTGAAAACAATTAATAACAAATATAAAAATTGTATGCAAATAATGAACAAAAAAATTTGCTCTACAAATTTGAGTGTTGAAATAAAAAAGTATAGCAAAAAATAAAGTATAAACTAAAAGTATAAATGGTAACTTTTGATATCTAAATTTGCATCAAGGGAATACCCGATTAAAAAAGTTAATCTGGAGCAATATATAATCTTGGCCAATTAGATATTCTTTAATGTCTGCTGTAACATCTAGCTGAGCTTATTTGATCCAATGATGCAATGACAGATCGAATTGCATCAGGTTAGATCGCCTGACTGGTCTTTAAAAGTTCTCGCAGAATAGCCATTGTGTCTCTTGCAGTAAGAGCTGCAGCTCCATTTTGTTGGAACCATATGTCAGGATTATTGAGAACTACCGGATGTAAACAATTTTCCACCATGGTCCGATATACCGCCCCAGAGACGGTTTCTTATTCCCCAGTTTCATATTCGAAAAAATATGGAACTGCCAAACCGTGCATCTGAGACGGTGTAATTGTCGCTGATGTACTGCTCTAGGATTTTCGGTACCCCAAAATCGGCTGTTCTGTAACCATCTAAATGAAAATTTGTTTCATCGCTCATAATGAGATTGTTCAAATAGTTCAAATTTTCTCTGGCAAGCAAAATTAATCTATTGCCACAGACGTTCTTGCATTAAGTATGATGACGTTATAAAGTTTTATTAAATTGTTTATTACTCGTAAAAAAAGGAAAATTATAAACTGTAAAAAAAAGCTATAAGCCCTTCTGATTAGTCGAAGTTGGCCCACCCTGCAAAATTAGTATAGATGGCGGCAGTAGTTTGAAAAAATTACTTTGGCGACGTTGTTTTGTATTTTTCTGGAGCCATCAAAAATAAACTATCTCAGTGAATTTGTAAAATGGAAAAAATTGGTCACATGGAAAAAATTGGCCAAAAACAATGAATTACAGTTCGAATTGCTTCATCATACACCTATTCGCCCGATTTAGGTCCCACGGATTAGTTTCTATTTTCTAACTTGAAAAAACGGTTCGGTGGTAAAAGATTTGCGTATGAGAGATATTTTAAGAGACAGTTCTTAATATAAACAGGGAAAGAAAAGGGAAAAATGCACCGAGATAAAAGAAGACTATGATGAGAAATAAAGAAGTTTTTTTTCCAAATTTTTTGTGTTTCCTTGTTAGGTCGGCTAATTTTGGGAACTTCGTCGTTTTATAACCAGATTTTCGGAAAATCTAGTTTCAGAATTATGTTTGCACAGCAATGGCATGTATAAAAATATTGTGAAAATCTGGCAGCTCCTTGTGCAAAAAAAAAAAATGTAAACAAATAAAATATTTAAATTATTTAAGAAAACTTTATAATATGACTTGTATATCCAATAAAATTGTGTTCTTAACTGAACGAAAGGTTAAATGCAGAACCCGATTTCTTATATATTTATTATATTAAAAAAAAAACAAAATATATAAAATTTAAATCTTTTACATGCTATGAGTGTGTGTGTGTACAATGTTTTGCATATGAACTCGTCGACAAAAATTTGCTTACGACCACGTTTTCCCTCATAACTCAGGAACCAAATGAGTCTTCACCTTAAAATTTATAATTCAAGAGGAGAGAAGGCTCAGTGCAAATGGCTGAAATGCCTACGTTTTTCTAAAGGGAGATAACATCAATGTTAATAAAAACATTAGTGATCCCAATTACAACAAAAATTATTTAACCGCAAAAACAATTGAGAGATCCCGTTCATGTTCTCCTTTACTCTCATGTGAAAAAATTAAAACCAATAACACAAAGGAACATAAAAATATAAAAGTACCGACAAATACAGTGCCTAGTTTAACAACCACACAAAACGCTGTCTGCTTTGACTTCACCAAAACCTACAGCTACAATATCAACAAATAGTGAGACTATTAAAACACCAACAACATCTTCTGCTACGTTAAACAGTGATATCAATATTATGGCTCAACCTAATAACTTAAAACAGCCCCAAAGTATGCTTCACTTTCCGTCAGTAAGTAGTTTAAATATTAGCCCCTCAACTGGCGCAACACCCAATGTTGACATGCAGTCATCATTACCGCCAAACCATTGGTACAGACTGGATTAGACAGGTATGTTAAAATAATGAAGAGGAAAAGAAGCCCAAAATCGGCTAAAACAGCTCCCTATCCTAAGCTTAGTAGAGGTGAAATAAATGTAACTCAATCCCAAAACCGTTTTGCCATACTGGAAAGCGAAGATAATGATGCCCCGGTGATACCTAAACCACAAAGACCTCCCCCTATCTATCTAAGAGAGCAAAATTCAAATGAATTTGTTAAAACCCTAGTCAGCCTTATTGGGGAAAACTCTTTTTATATTGTGCCAATAAAAAATGGCAAAATTGTTGAAACTAAGATTCAAGTTCAATGTGAATCCAATTTCAGAAAATTAGTATCATTTCTTGAATCCAGAAAAAAAATTTTTATACTTACCAGTTGAAGAGCAGCAAAGGTCTTCAGATAGTGATTAAGGGTATTGAATCATACAATGACCCACTTGAAGTAAAGAAGGCACTCGAAATCAACGGCTTTAAAGTTAAGTCCGTTGTTAATATTAGAAACCGGGATAAGCTCCCCCAACCCCTTTTCCGAGTTGAATTAGAGCCTGGCGATATCAAGTTGAAGAAAAATGAAACACACCCTATTTATCAACTTAAGTACTTGCTACACTATAGAGTTACAGTTGAAGCACCACATAAGCGACGAGGACCTGCTCAGTGTACGAACTGCCAGGAGTATGGTCACACTAGGTCTTATTGTAGACTACATGCAGTTTGCGTAGTTTGCGGTGAGCTGCATAGCACAGCTGACTGCACCAAACCAAAGACAGTAAATACTGAAAAGAAATGTAGCAATTGCGGTAACCCCCATACTGCTAATTACAGAGGTTGTGAGGTATATTTAAAATTAAAAAACTCAAATTTGAACAGAACCCAAAACCCCCGAATGAAATCACAGTTAGAATCGGAATTTTATATTCCACAATACCCACAAATTATCACCAACAGTGCTTCATACTGTGAAGTTCTAAGAGGACAACCACAGCCCCCAAAAACTCCACAAGCCGCACAAGTCAATCCAAATGTTCCACTTTCTCAATCTGAACCCCAGATACAAAATTTCAGCAGACTTAAGGCATCCATTGAATCCCTGGTTCAAACTGTTACTAACTTTACAAACTCAATGAGTAATATGATGCAAGAGATGATGAGAAATCAGTCTATTTTGATGCAAGCTTTGTTAACTAAATCATGAACAGTTTGAAAATATGTTACTGGAATGCTAACGGCATATGCCAACATAAAGAAGAGCTCGAGTATTTTCTCAGAAATCAGCAAATTGACGTAATGCTTATTTCTGAGACCCATTTAACCCTGAGAAGTTCATTTTCAATTCGCGGGTACACAATGTATGATACTAAGGACCCAAGAGGCAGGTCATGTGGAGGATCAGCTATTCTCATTAAATCTAGATTAAAACATTTTCTTATGTGTGATCTTTGCGAAAATTATCTTTAGGCCACTACTATATGTTTTGAAGAATTCGATAAGAACTTAGTAATTTCTAAGCTGGGTATGGATGTGATCTCTAGTGGAGAACCCACGTACTGGCCAACGGATCGTCGGAAAATACCCGATCTGATAGACTTTGGAATAACAATGTCTATTGCGAGAGAATTGGTCCATGTAGAACCATTATTGGATCTCTCATCTGATCACACACCTACAGTTGTTACTATTTTAAACCCCCGAGGAATTGTACCCCCCTCTGGTGACTTAGCACTGACAGGCAAAACAACAGATTGGTTGAAGTATAAAAAATTTATCAGTACACATTGCTCGGAAAACATACCGCTAAGAACACCGGAAGATATCGACCTCTCGATTCAAAATTTTGAACTAAATCTCAAACTTGCTGCTCAACTTGCTACCAAACCCCCCCGACACAACAGACAAAATATTATTTTGTCTGCCGATGTCGAACGACTCTTAAATGAAAAAAGAAGAGCTCGAAGAGAGTGGCAACAGCACAGATCTCCTCAACTTAAGGAACGGTTGAAAGAATGCACTAAAAAATTAAGAAAGCTACTTGAACATAAGAGAACTGCTTCATTAAACAGATATCTTGAAAATTTAGATCCAACATCAAGAACTGATTACTCATTATGGCGTGCAACGAAAAATTTAAAAAGACCTGTCTTATGTAAGCCTCCTTTGAGAAAATCAGACGGAGGTTGGGCTAGAAATGATACTGAAAAAGGAGATCTGTTTGTAGAACATTTAAGAAAAGTATTCACGCCAAATATAACAAGTTCTGTAACAGAGTTGCCACCGATTTTACCCCAGCACCGAGCAGCTACCCGATTAACGTTTGAGATGAGAGAGGTCGAAAAGGCTATTTTTGAACTAAACCCCAAAAAAGCTCCTGGTATCGATGGAATCGGTAACAGGATGCTCTTGGAGTTACCCCGTATAGCATTAAAGATAATTCTCTTTATTTTTAATGCTATTATACGCCTTGAATACTATCCCCCAGAATGGAAAGTTTCACTCGTTAAAATGATACCCAAGCCAGGCAAAGATCACACAAAAGTGGAATCGTATAGGCCTATAAGCCTATTATCCAATTTATCAAAGCTGTTCGAGAAAATCCTAATGGAAAAGATAACTGTTTAAGTGGAACAAAACAACTGTATTCCATCACACCAATTTGGCTTCAGGAGAAAACACAGCACCATTGAGCAAGCCCACAGGCTAGTTACTGTTGTCAGAAAAACGTTCGAGGAGAAAAAATACTGATCTGCCCTTTTTTATCGATGTTTCGCAGGCTTTCGATAAGGTTTGGCATGAAGGTCTACTGTTTAAAATAAAACTTTTGTTACCAACAAAAACTCACAAGCTACTCAAAAGCTATAAAACAAATCGAAAATTCACTCTTGCTGAAAAAAGTTTTGTCAGCTCTCCTCAAGATATACAAGCCGGAGTTCCACAAGGTAGCATTTTGGGTCCTCTGTTATATATCATTTATACTTCAGACATGCCATTAGATATTAATACCCACACATCGACTTTCGCTGACGATACTCCAATCTTAAGCGTCCACGATGACTCAAAAATAGCGTCTAGAATGTTACAGACTCACATTTCACAATTGGAAGCTTGGTTGGATAAGTGGAAAATTAAGGTGAATGAACAGAAATGTCTCCACATTACTTTCACACTGAGAAAAGAGACGTGTCCACCCATTTAAATTAATAATCTGAATATACCCCAACACACATGTGTGAAATATCTCGGTATTCACCTTGACCGTCGACTCACGTGGAAAAATCATATAGATGCGAAAATAACTCAGATGAGGCTAAAAACTGCTCAACTCGCTTGGCTTACTGGCAAAAACTCTAAACTAGGCCTGAGGGTCAGTTCTCGTTCTGTGAAACGGTGAAATGAAAAGTTTTTTCACGTTTTCATAGTACTTTTGATTCGCGTTCTGTGAAAAAATGTAAAGAAATATCAAAACGTTTTCATATGAAAAAAAAGTGGAACGAAACAAGATTTTTTCACGATTCTTGTTTTGTGTAACAGTGCAAACAACTGTCAAAATATTTTCATATGAAAAAATTGTTTACACAGACTATTTATAAGCCACATGGAGAAGACTGTAAGAGGAAAGCGTCCCAGCGAAAGCCAAAAGGAGTATTTAATTAATTATTAAGAAAAGCATGTAGACATTGCAAACGATAAGTAAGTAGCTTAATAAACATAATCACACTTATTAATCCCATATTTACAAATTTGTAACTGCAGATGGTGCCAAATTTAGAGACGAAAAGTGTAACGAATTAGCGGCGAGCCTTAACAGTTTTAGTGGGACCCAAAAGGACAGTGAAAAATGGCAAAAGTATGGCATATTTATTTATAGTTTATTTATATTCTTTATGAAATTTTTTTTTTCTTTAAGTAATATTATACTTCATACGCGCACCAAATATAGTTCACTTAAAGTAAGCCGATATTAATCCATGAAGTGCTTGTCGGTTGTCATCTCGAATGCATTGTGGTCAGCACGAAGTATGCGTCTCAGCACTCTCAAAAAATTCCTATAAGTTATTAAATTATTTACTGCAATGAAATGCTTGTAACATCATTGTCTTACCTTTGTTCATCCGGAATTCTTTGAGTAATATCCAATAATACAATTAATCCAGAAATTTTTATATAATTATTTAAAATAAATTTTACGAACTTAATTCACTTTTGTTTACGTTTTTCTCTGTTTTGACATTTGCTTTAAATTTTGAATAACACAGTTACACAATTTTCATGGGTACAGTGCGAATGAAACATTTTTTTCATAATACATACGAGAATCGCAATTTATGTATTTGTGAAAAGTTCGAGTGAAAAGTGCTTATGAAAACGAAAATGAAAAGTTTTTTTTCATTTCACATTATCACAGAACGAGAATTGACCCTCTGGACTGCAAATTACTCATTTACAATTCGATCATGAAACCCATATGGTGCTACGGAATTCAGCTCTGGGGTACTGCCTCTGCGTCCAATATAGGGAAAATTCAGAGAATGCAAAATAAATTCTTGAGGACGATCACGAACGCACCCTGGTATGTTAGGAATTACAACATACATAAAGACCTGAATGTACCCCTGGTCAAAGATGAAATTATTAGACACTGTCAACGCTATTTAACAAAACTGGAAACACACCCCAACATACTAGCCCGTAACTTAACTTATAATCAAGGCCACCAGCGTCTTAGGAGGAGGGACACTGCGGATCTGGTCCGCTAATAATAAGGGGAAATAATGGTCCCAGTTGAACCACATAACATCAGTCTGGCACTGGCTGGACTTAACAATTAATATTTAGTTTTAAGATTTGGATAATTATTGTTAGTTCACAGTTTTTAAAAGTGAAGATTCAATAAATAATATGAAATATGGAAAAAAAAACCTTAAAATTTTGCCACAAATCTAGAGAGGCCCTATTTATACCCTCCACCATATATGGTGAGGGTATATATCAGTTTGTCATTCCGTTTGTAATATGTCGAAATATAGGTTTAAGACCCCATAAAGTATATATATTCGTGATCCTTATGCAATTTTAAGTCGATTTAGCGATGTCCGTCTGTCTGTCTGTCTGTTGAAATGGCTATCACGACGCGAAGACGCAAGCGGGGGTGCCTATTTTTACCCAGATTATTGAAATTAAAATGAGCAAAATCGGTTAAGCGGTTCAAAAGTTATGAGTGAAAATGTGAAGGTACCTCTAAATTTTCCATACAAATTTGTACAATTTTTCTGTATCTATTTTGTTTTCTGTTAAGTAAGTAAAAATGTCATTAAGTCTTCTTCTTGTTCGATTACATTTACTGTCTTACATACTATGAGAATAATTTCATTTTAGAGCTATATGTGTGTTACTCTTAATAACTAAGTTAACGTTAAAAGCAACAATGTTAAAGTCGCTAACAGAGCAGACCTCTGTAAATAACATTACTAAAACTAAAAAATAACAAAAGTTCGTTACATAAAATGACAAAACATATTCATATTACAGTTCATGCAAAATTTAGTATATACGTATATCATCTTCAGCCCCTATGGTGGAGGGTATTCAAAGATTCGGCACAGCCGAATTTAGCCCTTTTTTACTTGTTTTTAACATATATTTTTTTCAGAAATTTAAAAAAGTTGGATTTTGAGATATTGGTCCTTGAAGAATAAACTTAAAAAAATTACCTTTAACCTTTTAATACAAAAAATTTTGGAACGCCATTTTGAAGGTAATGTTTTCACCTTTAAAACAGTACCTACAGAAAAATAGGGCTGTATAGCTTATAGTTATGGGCGACTCTGTATGGATACTTTTTTGATATTTGACGTTTTTGCCAATTTTCATGACGTCATGATTTGATAAATACTACCCATTTACAATATTTGTTGCGAATTTCATTAAAAGCGGAGATGACAAATCCTAAAATGACAGTTTTCTGTGCGGTTTGACATGGATTGTCCCATTTCATTTGCCAATTGTGAAATTGTATTCAACTTCTCATTCACATGCTACACTCATTTTATTATTAATCTTTTATTTTAGATTTGTTTTTTCGAATTTTCTATAAATATTCCATACAAATTTAAGTAGATATAGACTTTAAAAGTAGTTGTAGATATAGATGCTTAAAAATTAAGAATTTATAAAAATGCTGTCAAGTCTGGGAAATTTTTAGCTTTTCTATTTTAAATGTAAACAAATATGTTTGTCATCAAAACATTTGATCATGGTAATATGTGACTGTATTATCAGCAAAGTCTAGAACAAGGGTGTCCAAGCGATATGCTTTTGATGCTCATTTGTTTTTGTAAATGCTCTTAGCTATAGGCTGTATGTTTTAATACACATAGAGCACTCAGCAATAGCAATACGAAATACACAAACAACTTTGCCTTATTAGTTTTTTTGTCGTTCTTCACTGTATACACGCAAGTGCAAAGCAACAACACTTTCGTATGCTTTGCTGGTAAACATTGACGACAGCGATCATCAATGTAGATTTTGTTTTTGTTTAACGTATGATATGAAATATTTTTTTTTCTTTTTTCTTTGTATGTATTGGTTTTTACAATAAAAATTATTGAATATTCAAATGCATTGGTGTGTACTCTTCCATAAGGAACTTTTGGGCACCCCTGGTCTAGAACTCACACGATGCAGCATTATCTTCCTCACACTTCTACAAGTTTCCAGTTATTCTCACCACACATATAAATACGTGTGCCGTGTTGCATGCTTCTTTACGAACTGTAATAAAACGCTCAAAAAGTAACATTAGTGATGAAGTGAATAAATCGTTTAATCTGTTAACGTGCAATTTAGTAGAGTTTTGTATTAAAGTGTTATTGTAATTTAACAGAGTTTGTTTAAGATTGTGTAAATAAAGCAGGTGCTGATTCAGGGGGAGGGAATAACGGAATATATCCCACCCCAACTCGGTTACAAATCCCAAAAAAAAAAGTGATTTACGTTTTGTAACTACTAAAAAAATTCCTTAACATTTCTATAAATAATATATTGTTGCCATCAAAATATTTGACTGCAAATATCGTGTTTTTAAAGTTTCATTGTAGACCACTCTTAAACACATCTGCCTCAACTAATATTGCAAGTAGTAAATGATAAATTTTATTTATATATTTCTAATTTTATCAGGCTCAAGATCATAATTTTTTAATTTAACTAACGAATAGTAAACACTTTCGACCCGAACGACCAGGTCATCTTCAGCCTCCTTCTGAACCACCCAACACAAATAACTCATGGTTTTGAACAGGCATTTATATCACCCACTCTAAGGAAAATGACTATGTGAAATTACATTCTTCATTAGTGAATGATTACCCGTACAAATGAGCTTTTTCCATCTATTTATAGAAATACCCTTTGTGCTTCGAGAATCTAGGATGATTGCCAAAGGGTATTTCTATAAATGTAATTTCACATAGTAATTTTCCTTAGAATGGGTGATATAAATGCCTGTTCAAAACCATGAGTTATTTGTGTTGGGTGGATCCTTACAATTTTTTCCATTTAATAAAATAAATTAGTGTTTACTATTCGTTAGTTACATTAAAAAAATATGATCTTAAGCCTGATAAAATTAGAAATATATAATTAAAACAGATAGATCAACTAATATGCAAAATTTACATAAATTTTATTTGTTTGGAATAAAAATTGCATTAAAACGATTTTGGATCATAAGTTTTTTAACTTTATTTACTTTTTTCCTTGTCCTGTTTAGTATCGAAAAATCGAGATATGACTTTTCTATATTAAGTCATCGAAATTTATTTTTATTTTTACCAAAAGACATACATACACATGTATTCTTAATTTTTATTTAAAGATTACCCAGCAAAACTTTGGTAATGGGTGCGATATTCTCATGCGTTACCTTGTAATGATAGATCGTTACCTTTTTCATTATTTGCAAGCATAAAGTAATAAGTTACTGATTATTAATTACGTAATATATGATTTATAAATGTAAAGTAATAATTGAAATAGGGGCCGATGGATTACTTTACACCGATGAGCCTCAAAGTAATGTATATATCCATTACTTTAGAGGTGATAATGTAAGGGGTTACTTATATGGTTACGAGAATGGAAAAAGTAATGTGTCTAAAAACAGATTTTTAAAAAAGAGGAATTTGTATTAAAACATATTTTATTTAAAATATTTGTAATTAAAAATAATGTGGTCAAGATGGGAATCGAACCAGGGAAATCTGGTTACCATACAAGAACTCTACCCACTGAGCTATCGACACGTATAGTATTTGATTGCTTTAAACTTAAATGAATTGTTGCTGTTGTTGTATCAAAATAAACATACATTCCCCTTTTCCTTACAAAAAAAAACACAAAGTAATGTATCTAAAAATAGATTTTCAAAATATTTCAATTGTTATATTACGTAATCAATAATGGAAACTTATTACTTTATGCTTTCAAATAATGAAAGAGGTAACAAGGTAACGCATGAGAATTTCGCACCCATTACCAAAGTTTTGCTGGGTAATTTATTTTTGATTTTGCAATATATGAATTTTTAATTATTATGAAATGACTGATTATTTTGCTTTTTTTGTTGTAAATACAAAGTAATTTAATTTGTTATTAATTTCCACCATATATGGTGAGGGTTTGTCATTCCGTTTGATACATGTCGAAATATAGGTCTAAGACCCCATAAAGTATATATATTCGTGATCCTTATGCAATTTAAAGTCGATTTAGCAATGTCTGTCTGTTGAAATGGCGATCACTGGGCGAAGACGCACACGGAGTCTTCATTTTTAACTAGATTATTGGACATCCTCCTGGGCTGTTGAAAATTAGCAAAATCGGTCCAGCGGTTAAAAAGTTATGAGTGAAATGTGAATGTACCTTTAAATTTTCATAGTAGCGACCGACAAGTAAAATATTTCGTCTTGTTTTATCACCAGTCGCTTAGAATTGAATAATATTTTGTATTCACCTCAAATATTTTTCACCTCAAAAAATATTTTTCACCACAAACATTTTTTTCACCTCAAATTTTTTTTCACCTCAAAATTTTTTTTCACCATAAAATTTTGTTTTCACATCCAAAAAAATTTTTCATCTCAAAAAAATTTTTTTAGCTCCATAATATTGACAAAGTTTTTTACATTATTTATATAGAAAACAGTAGAACATTTTTTTGGATATTGGTGGAGGGTATTCAAAGATTGTTTTTTATAAATAAACTGTTTAAAGCAAATTTTAAAATTTTTCGTTTCATTTAACATTTTGTCCATAAAGCATAACATGGATCATGTAATAATAATATAATTTAAACAGCTAAAGAAAAAGTATGATTTTCAACTTATACAATTAAAAAATACTAAATTGGTCTGTGCCGATTATCCATCCATGTCCTAAGAACACAATCATTTACATACATCACAAATAATACATTACACATGCCAAAAAAATATTTTAAAATTTAATCGATACTTTCGGAAAATTTTATATTGTAACATACATGTTTTTGACCTTTTTTATTTGATTGGAAGCACTTTCAGACAAAATATTTTCAAATAAAAGGTGTTGAATATGTTTTAATTCCACACATATTTACCTTACATACTTAGAGACCGATTCTAAAAAAAATACAAAGCTTTCTAAAAAGCAAACGTAACCCCATGTGTTCGTTGGGAGTTAGTGAACCCAAAAGAAGTCCACTAAAAACTGAAACCATAAAAAAATAAATTTTTCAGCTTAGTACATATCGAAACAAACTTTTGGGCCTGGTACAACTTTTACATAAAAGCAAGGTACATATTCGTATGGCCTTCATTGTAGTGTGCGAAACTACATTAAAACCCTCAAATGTCTAAATATCTACGAAAGCAACCAACTGTGTTTATTATTTGCAATATTAAAAACTCGATTTATTCAAAGAAAATAAGTCAACCATTTAAAGCGTAAACTCGGATCAATATCCTACCCTTTTGCTGACAAAAAAAACATAAAGTATTGTATCTAAAATTAGATTTAGAGCCTACGGTCATAATCGGTCTTCCTAGTCGGCCGAAACCGGTCGACCGGTTGTACAAACGACCGGTGAACCCGGCTTTAGTACTCTCTACAAAAAGGTACGTTTTTAGTACTTTTGCTTTTATTCTATTGTACAATAAATAATATAAAAATAAAAGAACATTGCGACAATTTATATGGATTTGTTATAAAAAATGTGCCAAAACGTACATTTGGAAAAAGTACAATAGACTGTAAAGTCCGGCTTTAAAACCGGTCTGTCCGGGAAAACCGGGTAATGTGAGCTCTAATTAGTTTTTTAAAACGTTCCAATCATTATTTCAATTATCGGCAACACATTACTTGATGAAGGTATAAGGAGTTGGCATTACAAGAGGTTTGATTTTCGTATTTTATATCTATATCTATAACTACTTGTAAAGAAAACGACTATCCCTACTTACATGACTTTTCTTTTTTTTATGTAAACAAATACAGTTTGAACATTTGGGGCCGCCTTTGTACGAAAGCTGTTTTCTTATACGGACTTCTTATAAGGAACGCGAAACAGAGCAATTATATTGTTTGCCCGTCTCTACGTTTACATACAAACACATAATTCATTTGCTAGCTCTAGTTGTATTTAATATTTTATTAAATTAAAAACACAAAAGTTTTAAATATTTTTATGAAAAATATTTTTGTTTACATTTAAAAGAGAAAAGCCGATAATTTCTAAAACTTGGAAGCATTTTTATACATTCTTAATTTTTAAGTAGCTAAATCTATAACTACAAAACCCAAAACTAAAAATTCAAGTGCTTTATATTTCAGTGGAATTGAATTTTATTTACATCCCAATTTTACAGTAAAATTTGAGTTCATACATAAGTTTTTTAAAATTATATTATTTGAAATTATTGCTAGTAGACATTGTCATAAAAACAAAAAATGTTTCAAATAAAAAAAAAACAAAAAATAGATATGGGGTGTACTTATTATTTTCTTTTCTTTGTGTTAATTTAGCTCTTCGTAATAGTTCCACTGATTATTGGTCGTCCTTACCTCATACTGTGAAATTAGATGTTCATAGGTCAAGTGTGAAAAACAACAAATAAGATGTCGAATACACTGAAGCAAGTGTTGCAAAATCTCAATAATTGCCTAATTTAGAAAGAAATTTTATAACACAATCTAAATATAACATAGAGATCAATGTGGGTATGTTCAACTCTGGGTATGTTTCCAATAATTAAGTATGTTAGCAAAAGTTTACAAGTTACGTGTATGAATTACGTATTGCTAATTCTAGCTTTAAGCAGAGTCTACCTCGGCTATGTTTGATATATTACTTATTCCTAGTTTAACCCCTTATTCACATTTTAGATGGATTTATATAACTAGTTTTCACATAACGATAATCAAGAATATAAGAGTGGTAAATATATATAAATTAAAAACAAAGAACATTTTAATGAAATAAAACTTAATTTCAGTATTCCCGAGTATTTTCTAAAAATCAAGGAGCCACCAGCAGTATGATGAACTTAAACAACCTGTTATAAGAACAAAAAGACCTATTGCAAAAATATTAAATTTTTTTAAATACTGTTGAAATTGGTACATGTTTGTTTTTGCAATTTTTAATTGTTTGAATTGGTACAGTATCAAATTGTATAAATTTGGCACATGCTTTGCCTAATATAAAGTGATTTAAAACCTCTAACTTTTTTGCCAGACGTGCAAGCAATTTTAATCCATCATATCTCTTAAATTAATATTTTGAATAGCTTAAATGAAAAATGGGATTAAAATTATATACTTATGACTTCAAAGCAACTGAGATCTCAGAATTATTTGCATTTTTGGAAAATAAAGTACAAATATGCTTATTACGAGATTGGTTGGGGAAATCAAGATGATGCTAATTCGTCAAGAAATATATAACTCATTTATTTTTAGTTTGTTTGATTATATTATATTTTAATCAAATTATCTTCCGCTTTGTCAATAAATTGTACCAAAACCAATAATTTCCGTGTTTTTTTTGGCTTTGTTTAAGCTTGAAGTTACTGCTTGAAAACAAGTGTAACTATAATATTGTTTGAACTTGAATTGAACTGTGGTTCAAGGCTTGAATTAAAGTATATTCTCACTGTAATGATCGACTTGAATTCCAGTGGAATATGCTATTGAATTCCAGTGAAATATGCTATTGAATTAAAGTGTAATAAAGTATAAATTAAGGCTTGAAATTGGAAAATATGACTTGAATAACATTTGATTTTAGCTTTAATTCCAGAAAAAATTAGTTCAACAGCTTAATAGAACATTTTAAAAATAAGTTATGATTTATTGAAAATTTAAGTAAACTCATAAACATTTTTGAATGTCAATATCCCCTGACGAATTTATCCACTTTTCAAAAATACCTTCTGTCAACTTTTTTGAATAGGCAGTGCACTTGCGTTTAAGGAATGTTTAATAGAGCCCAATATCCCTGAGCTCTGGTCAGTTTGGTGGATTTGCGTCCTTGGATACAAAAAGTGTATTATTTTTTAAATACCGCTCAGGATCAGTTTGGCAGGTGTCGAAAAGTCGGCCATTAGTACGAGGGCGGATCAATAAGTCCGTGACTTTTCGAACTTCCCCCGTAGTTATATGACATGCAACACTGCTCCTATCGAGTACCACCTGTTAATAGACTACTGTCAAATTTTGAGCAAGATGATGATGATGATGTTTGTATTCAAATAATTTTGGAATATAACTGAATTTAGCGATCCCTCTATAATTCTAAATATCCTTTTTGGATCCTGATTTAAACAATCGAATAATGAAATTTTTTTTTCCAAGCAGCTACTATATTGTGCTTGCTGCAATCGGGTATGGTTGTCACAACCAAGTTATTGTTTTTCTAACCATAAACATGGTCGCTACCATTATTATTTAGTAAACATTTTACTATTTTATGATTGGAACCTTATATTTTATAACATGATTGGCTGTAACCATACTGTGGTAACAAAAATTCTCACTATGTAAAAAATATGATAATTATGCAACGATAAAATGCTGGCAACAATCAATAAATTATTATATATCAAATAAAACATGACTTTAACACAGTCTTGTTTTCATAAAAACCAAAGTTTTATCAGTTCAGTCAGTTTGTTTTTAACTACAAAATGTCTTAAAAAAATTAATCATATATTGTTTACTACAACTGGACAAATATTAGATGGGAAGGAAAATACCTTTCACATACATGTCATTAAAACATTTCATCAATTGACCCATTAAGAAGATTTTTTTAAAGGGGTTTTTCGAAAATTCCTTATACACATAATATTATTTTTCTTTAAAAGAAAAATTCATAGATTCTGAAGAAAATACTTAGATTCTAAGGACTTTTTCTAGAAGAAATATTATTAGATTCTGAAGAAAATTTCTAAAAACTTTCTAAAAAAATTTTAAATTTATTAAAAAAATCATTAAAATTTAAAAAAAGTCCTCAGAATCAAAGTTTTTTTGAAAGAAAAGTTTTTAGAATCTATGATTTTTTCCTTAACAATTTTTTTCAAAAAGTCCTTATTATAAATTTTTTTTAGAAAAAACATATCTAAAGGAAATCTTAAATTTAAAGAGTTTTTTCATAGTTTCTTAAAGAAATTTTCTTAGATTATGGATAATATAATGATAATCCAAGAATCATAATATAATTACCATAATATGATAATATTTTGAGCATAATATGATTACTTGCGATTATATTATGATAAATTTAATATAACATGTTTATTTAGGACCATAATATGGTAATTTTTGAATCTGTACAAACTGTAGGGACCCTATTATGGTAAAAATATGGATATTTTATAAGAATATGATAACCATATTATAGTACGACTATGGTTGACAACCACAAATACAAAAATATATGATGCTCTTCGAATATGATTGCGCCAAACATGTTTTTTCTTTGCGTGCTTTTTTAGTATACAATTTGGAACTCCATCAGGCATAAGACATTTTTAATTTCGACAAATAGTTTAAAACAGTTAAATCATCTATAAGTGATATGTTTAAAGATGATTCCGGAATCGGATATACATACTGGTTGCTATTGATGAACTCCGATGAAGAATAAGTAGAAGCAAAGAAATCAGCAAACAAATTACATATTGTAATGTCATCGGCAGACTCAATATTACCAAATTTCATAATCTGAGGAAAATCAATTAATCGTCTTTCGAACTAACAAATTTATAAAACGATTAAGGATCACTTTTTAAATTATTTCTTATTTTAAATAAATAGTTGTTATAGGCGCATTGAGGGGTAAAGTGATTTAAAAAACAGTTATTGAATGTGCATAAATAGAGATATTGGCGATCATGTGTGTCGGGTTTTTTTCCATCTCACTCCTTGTAGCATTCCAAGAAAGGTGACCTACATTCATCGCGTAGCCTTCTGTAGTTTTTCATTTTGCGAGTTTAAATAGGGACTCAATTGAATGCATTTCATTTAAATTCAAAAGATAAAACTGAAAACGGAATAAATTTAAATGACAATCTAATAAGTCTCAATTGATGATAAATTTTGTAATCGCGTATAAAGATCTAAAATTTGAAAATTTTTTAATACCAGACATGGGGAATAAAAAATACTTGGTGTTCAGGCTCTGCATTATTCTAGGGGCTCTAGCTTATCTAAAACTTCGGGTTCTGAAGAGATCTTTTGCCGGATAGATATACGTGTATCAGCTTAGCTAAGAAACGTTAATTTGCTTTGTTTTTGTAAATATACGGAAATTAAAATCTTGCTAAAAACTAACAATAATAAAAAACAATAAATAAAAATTATAAAATCTGTTTACTTAATTATAGTGCAATTACTTAATTACATTTATTTCTTGTAATTTAAGTGCACAAAAATATTTATTCCATGTCTGGTGTTAAAAAAATTTAGTTTTCCTAGGAATCCTTTAATCTCACAAAATCTGATAAGACTATTTAAATGAACAAATTACACAATTGAGGTCGCCCTGGTCTGGTACACGCTAATTAATTTTTTTTAATTAATCCTATTGATGTAGGATTAATCCTGTAATCCTACACAATTAATTTTGTTAATTGCCTTGGGTGCGAAACGAAATTACACACATTTTGCGTAATTTGGATGTGTATAAAAATTTTTACCAATATTTTGGGAAAATCTTAATAAAAAATGTTTATTGTTTTACCAAATATTTCGTAAATACAATTGTTCAATTCACAACGGCTATTTTATCGTGTATTACTTTACAATAGTGTAAAATTGTTGTTGGTAATTTACACTTAAAAATCTGATACACTTTTACAACTTCATTTGCTGTATTTATTAAATGTTGTATTGTGTATCATAATATATCAGTCTCAAGTGAATGCCTGTTTTTCACTTTCACCTTTAACTTATTTTTCTTCTTTTTTCTATAAATTTATAAATATTTTTAATCTTCTTTTTTACTATTTGACGTTTTACAACATGAAAATACAACTAACTGTTCACAACAAAATATTTGTGTATTCTCTTTCAATATAAAATACAATACCAGTTGTGAATTGCCTAAATATTTATTAAATGAATGCTATTTAGTTGGATATAATATAATAATAAGAAAAAAAACAATTTATAATAAATATGATTATATGATCTAAAATCCATCTATATCATTCATTTACCAAAATAACAGATCATCAATACAGAAAAGCTTCTTTACATTATTTATTGTAATATTGATAGCGACATTTTTATTTAGAAAAACAAATTTTCTTATTTTTGTAAATTTTATTTTGTTTTTTATTTCTTAGCGCCCCGGTAGGCTAGTTTGTAGCGTGCTAGCTTATCAGTGCGGGGGTCGTGGGTTCGATTCCCACCAGAGACTCTGGTCTGTTTTCGCTACAAAGAGCCAAAAGCCTTTGTTGCTAGTGCTCGGTTAGGGTATTAAGATATAATTTGTAATTGAATTTGTAATTTGTAATATATTTTTTAATATTTTATGAGGAATATTTTCGACATTATTATATCATTTATAATTATAAAAAAATTTAATTTAAAAATGTGCGCATTTGTGTGTAGGTTTACAAAAGAAATGTGTATAAACTTATAAACGTGTTTATCAACATGCTGAATACTTTATTACAAGTGTGGGCAATTGCGGCTCTTCGTTGATTTTATTGCGAAGAATGCAAAATTTTTCCAAATATATTTTTATAAAATTTTTAAATTCAAAATTTATTCTTCACAATATTAATCCTCTTTGTTTCTTTATGCATGGTTTTCACTATGTCATTTTTAATGTCAATTTGTCCAAATTGTTGGCAATTGTATGAAAGCGGGTTGTCATATGGTGTCATCTGAGTTTGAAGTCAGTTGTGCACACTAACTGCTGTCTAAGATGACAGACAAGTTAAAAAGTCAAATTTCAGTTTGTCAGCAGATATGGCAGCATTTTTTATCTAAAATAAAATTGACAACAAATTGTCAATTTTTTTTTGTTTGGCGATCGCAAAGCTGTTATTTTTTTTTTTTGCTGGAAAAATAAATTTCAATGCTTCCTTTTATTTTTCCAAGCCCTTTAGTGTTTTAATAACTCGCACTAGCTACAGCCATTTGTTTCTTTTTTATAATTTTTAAATTTTTCCACTTTTTATTTAACTCAAATTAATATTTTCTAATCAGCTGTTCGCTCGCCAAAAGTTTACGCATCACATTTGACCTTTTTAATGAAAACGGCGTGTTAGTCAACTCACACCAAAATTTGACATTAGCCTTTGACACGCTCTGCTTTATCGATTTATTGTCAGTTTTTAAGATGTAATGGAAACGCATTTGACACAAAATGACGAGAATTCATTTGAGTCAGTTTTTGTTGTCAGTTCATATGACATAATATTTTTAATAGTTTTTTCCCATAATATTTTTAATAGTTTTTTCTCTTAAATGTGTTGTGTTTTAAATTCTTAACTTTTTAATGCAGTTGTTTTTAATTTTTAACAATTATTTTGTTCTCTCTAAGCTTACTATTTTTTTTTTTACTGGAAATGTATACAAACAGACCCATTAGATCAACTGAATGTTACAATAGAACTCAAGTTTTCTTTTTATTTTTAATTATGTGAAAATGTTGACATATTAATAATTCAAACGGCATTTAAAAACTGCCAAAATCTTAATCTAAGTTCGCATCGACAATCGTTGTGTAAATTTAACAAACAAAAACTTCCTAATGACAAAAAATGAGTTGATTTAGTTTTTTGTTGGCCGCTTAAAATTAATTGGACATGCTCCACTGTTGCTAAATCTAACCCAAAAATATGGTGAAATCTAAAAATGCTAGAAAATAGCTAAATTGTTAAAAATTAAAAAAAAAATTTGTAATAAATTTCTAATTCCTGTTGAAAAATTACAAAAAATTTTTTCTTATAATTTTTCTAAAAATTGGTAAATTTTTGGATAATAATTTAACAATATTGCCAAAGAAATAAATGTATTAAAATGCTTAAAACAAGATGACAGCCTTACGATATATAGCTAGATTTTCCGCTAAAGCATAGTTGTTCGGTTTTCACGTAGAAAAACTGTTTTACTCCATATAAAAAATTGTTTTTCACGATAATGAATTTTAGTGAAAATTGAATTTACAACACTATTATTTTTGTAGTAAAAAAGTAAAGTTTTGTGTTAATTGTGACTGTGTTTCTCTTATTAAAGAAAAAAGCTATGAATTTCCAGTGAAACTTTATCACGGAAAGAACTATTTACTATTCTTTATTCCTAAGCCCCATTATTCCCCAGCCCATAGCTACACAGAAAAAATGGATTCATTGTGACAACCGAATTTCTTGCCAACTGAATAGTTTGATTGCATCAACCGAGTTATTCGGTTGTCGCAACCAAATGTTTTCCCGATTCAATTGAAATGTATGGTTTTAACCAAAATATGTCAATGGCTTCAACCAACTATTCGGTTGGCAAGAAATTCGGTTGTCACTATGAATCTGTTTTCTCAGTGTACTAATTGGAACTTAAACTGACTCATTGGTTGTCGTTTCCCGTATAAAATTTAAATTTCACTTCAGGTTAAATTTAAGCGGGACATTCAGGAATCGGGTTTAAATCATATTTTATAATGCTGAATGTGTCTAACCACTGTTCACAGTTCAGTTTCATAAATTTTATACTCAAAGTCTAGTCCAATCAACGTCAAGTTTTTTGCCTAACTTAATTTGACATTTCTTTGTTTCAGTATTTGACAAATTCAACCATAGAGAGGTACACTATTGAACAGCGCGTTAAGATTGTTGAAGCCTTTCGTGCATTTCGTGCACTTCGTAATTTTTTTTTGGTCAGCTTAATCGACCAAATGTGTCCAGAATCAAGATAATTGTGCGCAAATTTCAGGAAATGTGAAAACACCTGTGCATGCCCAGTTTGTTCTGCGGAAAACATTGCTGTTGTTCGCGATAGTGTGGCAGAAGTGCCGTCAACCTCAATGGCTCTTTTGCGCGAGAAATTCAATGGCCGTGTTATCTCACGTCGTTACGATGTTAATTGGCCGCCATCATTTGATTTGAGAGGGTTGGACTTCTTTCTTTGGGGTTATTTGAAAGAAAAGGTGTACGTCTATAAGCCAGCAACAATTCAAGAGCTAAAGGATGAGATAATTCGGCACATTAACGGCATAGAACCTCAATTAGCCTCAGCGTCATCGAAAATTTGGACCATCGGATGGAGGTGTGCCGCCGATAATTTGGTCCATACATAATTGAACCATACCATATTATCATAATAAAATGAAATGACAATAATTTCCTAAATAATTTGTGTTTTATTCAAAATTAACATCGGCCCTTTAAATTTAACCACACTTAGCTTCGATGACGATATATATTTTGACTTCTCAAAATGTGATACAGCCCTTTATGATTTATGGAAAACCTCAATGTGGCCCTTCGTGTTAAATACGTGCCGACCTCTGGTACAGTGTGAGTACTTTTGTATACAAAAGTGTGTAAATGAATTTTTGGATTTTTTTTGTTGTAAATTTACAACTTACATTATTTTTTGTTGCAGCAATTTTAAATGCATTTATTTTAGAGTGTATGCCACTTACATTATATGTTTATTTTGCACTTTATATTAAAACATGTTTATTTAAAATATCTTAAACATTCATGAAAATGGGTATGCAGCATTGTTGTTCCAAATATTTTATTATTCTTTGTATTAAAAAAATAAAAATAGTACAAGTTTTATTGTTTTATTTTAGTAAAATGTCCAAATTACATGTTCACTGTTATTATTGAAGGGTAAAAATTTCGACATTTCGTATAACTTAACATATTGTAGATGACCTCTTATTCTTTGGTTAGGTTAGGTTAGGTTTGGTTTTGTTTTTTTTTTTTAAGTTTTCGGAAATGTTGCATAAATTACTGCCAAAAACGTTGGCAATTTATCAATTCGCCACACAATATTTTACATGCAACATTCAAAACTAAATGGTGGTAAATGTTTGTTATTTTGTAACTGATGAAATGAATTTTGAATGAATGTCTTTATGTATAAATGTACGTACTGTGTACATACATGTAATGTGACACAAAATGGGTAAAAAAATAGTTGAAATAAAAATGTCCATTATTTACTTTTATACCTGACAGGAAGTTATTCCTTAGATTTCGATAAAATTTTGATATACGAATATGATAGCGCGGACAAATCTATATATTGAATATTTTTAGTATACCATTGGATAGATCTAAAGAATACCATTCATTTGATACCCAATTTGGATATATGTATGTTATATATGTGCAATTCATAAAATTGAAAAATATTATTGTATTAAATTGATTAATCGTTATTCGTATCAAGCATTTTTTAATATATTTGTGCAATAATAAAGTAAAAAGCTTGACTTCGATTGTCTTAAAAAATATTTCATTTTACATATATCTTAATTTTAAAAAAATTATTCAACTCAATTTTTTTTTCATTTCTGTAATTTTCCACCTTGAAAATATTTGTTCATCTCGACATTTTTAAAAATTGTCATCCGCAAATTATTATGTTATTTAACAATTTTAGAGCTATCATAAATGATTTGAATTGCATAATGGCGTAATTAGGATCATAAAAGAACGTTATTAGTAAACAACGGACTTAATAAAAATCGTAATTAATGTTCACTTACACTTGAAAATATGCAAAAAAGTGCCTACATTCAAGCTTTCATAACAGGTAAACCGGCAACTACATCGATGTGATTTTTGCACTTTTTTCACTTATAATAGAATATAACTTTTGAAGATTGGATCATATTAAAAAAAACACATTTGTCATCATATTTCGTTAAATATTAGTTTTTCAAAAAAATTACAGGTATTACATGTTGATTGTATTGATTGCTTCTTTCAATTGGCATAACAAAAAAATCGTAACTTTCTTTTAATCAGATTCCTCCTACGATGCGCCTGACACAAGCAGAGAAAGTGCTAGATTTTCTCCTTCTCGTCTGCCCAGCTCTTACATAAATTGTTCGAAAGAACCCCCAATGATAGACCATTTATCCTTGCACTACTGGCAATTTAAGACTAGGTTGTACTGGGAAAACAGTTTTTGAAAACGCTAGCGTAACATTATTGTACGAGGGCGGATTACTAAGTCCATGACTTCTCCCATCAAGTACCACCTGTTAATAGACTACTATCAAATTTTGAGCAAGTTCCGTCATTTCCTTTGCGTTTAACAGCAGGATTTTTCGAGGTCCATAAAATAGGTATTTGTTTGATCAATAATTTCATCGTTGGAGCTAAATCTCTTTCCACCGAGCCATGTCTTTAGGTTTGGAAATATAAAATTATCACTGGGGGCTAAATCCGGATAATAAGGTGAATGAGGAGCAAATCGTAGTCTACTTCATGGATTTTTGCCATGTAAACTAAGCTGTCACACGATTCCGTTGGTGGTCTATTGTGAGCAAACGCGAAGAGCTTTCTCATACCCAAGTGATCGTTCAAAATTGAAACCACTGAGCCATGCAAGATGCCTATGTCTTCCACAATCTATCGCAAATTCAATCTCCTATCGGCCAACACATATCGTGAATTTTTTTAATTGTTTTGGGTGTAGAGACCTCAACTGGGCGTCCAGAACGTTCGGCATCTTCCGTGCTTGTAAGGCCACAATGAAAGTCAGTAAAACTCTTTTTTACCATTGAAATCGATGGTGCAGAGTCACTATTTATCTAGCTTTTCCTTGGTTTGATTGACGGTTTATTTTTGCAAAAAATAATGTTTAATGAACATTCGAAATTCACTTTTTTCCATTTTTAAAAAACGCCACGAGGTTGTATGTTTTGAACAGCTGTTAAACGCATTGACGTATTGATCCGCCCTCGTATATTATAAAGCACAGATATTTTTTGAAAAATGAATACTGCCAAAATGCTTTTTGCAAATGCTAGTAAAGCGTCCCATATCAATGTTCTACCAGTCGAATGTCAAACTGCTTTACAAAGTACAAGTCCGAGAGGGGTCCAATAAATAGAGTGGATTTAACTGCACATAAGACCCAATGTTGTATGATAATTCATAGGAATGTTTAGTCTCCCGCATCATCTGTTGAAAGGAATCGAAAAATCTTGATGTTCTGAGTATGAGAATCCAGTGTGATGTCCGTTGGAATAAACTCGTTTTCGAAGTGTCGAAAGAAGCATTCAAGTGTTTACGTTTTTTTAAACGGTGCAAGAAGTACTTCGCCCCATCCTATCTTCTTAATATCTATACCACATATATTCGGCAGAAAATGGAGTTCAACTCCCATATATGGGCAGGTGCTTCAAGGTATATTTTGAAACTTTTGGACGGTGTACAAAGGAGGCTTCGGCGCTTAGCAATGATAGTAGGATATCGAGTTCTATTGATACATTGTGCGCTGTGTGACACAATTCTATCGATACTATCATGGGATGTGTTCTGCTGTGATATGTGAACTTATCTCTCGGACCCGCGTTTTAGTTCGGAATACTCGCCTGTCCAACAGAGTTGATTCCTTTGTGGTCGATTGTCCAGTGAATCGCACAACACATTACAGGGAGAGTTCGGTCGTTAGTCGGACTGAATGGATTGATCCCTCTGCAGGAGTTTTTCCTGACAACTATAAAATACACAAATTCAAGTCTAATATCCATAACATATTTCCATGACATCAACATAATGCAATGCAATGCATTTATAGGGGTCGACCCCTGAGTGTTGATAAAATTAAAAAAAGCGATTGATTCTAAGTTCGCAGTTCCATGCCCAGTCAGCCAACTCGCTCGGAGCCGCTTGTATAATTGCCCTTTAAACTTACGAAAATGTCCCTCCCAACACTAATGCCACGTCATCGGGGTAGATGACCCCATTCCTATCACTTTCTCACAAGGATAACAGCATTCAATGTCAAATTCCACAAAAGTGAGTAGAGGACAAACCTTCCTATATTTATAGCATAGGTAATGTGGGTATTAGGATTATAACTTTTGAATTTTTTTGCAAAAATAAAATTTTACCTATCCAAACCGTTAACTACATAAAAAATCATAAAGAATTGCGATATTACTTTTTTGCGATCTTCGAAAAAGTTTCCGCATAAACCTTCTTGAAGTTTGTACTATATATTTTTATTTATTCCAACTAAAAATTAATATTTCAGCAAAAAGTTCAAATAATTTGAATCAAACGATACATATTGACCTTCAAGGTCAATTTTAGCCACAAGATTTTAAAGTTGAAGGGTTTGCGTTTTTAGTTAAAAAATATTATTTATTGACGAGTACAATGCGAAAAAATAACAGCAATGATTATATAAATTTAATTATCTGACGATGACATGCAATTATTACATGAGCTCGGGCTTACAGGTACTTTGAAATAAATAATGATTCCTTATATTAATTTCAAAACCATACTCTCAATAAGCAGCTCTACCTGGAATTCTAGAGCAATCCTTGCCATTTTAGCATTCATTCTTATACCTAAATACTGAGCCGACTTATATGAAGTATGTCAGTTTATAAGCGGTCGATATTTGGTTTTCTGATAATCGTTTTTGCGAAGCCAATTTGGCATCCTTAAATTTACCTTTGAAGCGATTTAAAAAAGCTCATGAGTGTTTTATCAGACATTGGGTAGTGGCAGAATCGGTTATACCAAAGCAGGAGCGTAGTAATATTTGTGCAGAACTTGCCATCAAATTGGTTCAAGATATTTATCCTTTGTGCAAATTAACACGAACATTAAATTCAAAATTCATATTATGCAATAATTAAATATAACTAATATTAATTATTTCCTTAGCTACACTCTAATTAATTTCTGTTGAAATTTACCCAACTTATAGTAGGAAACAGAACTCTTACTATAAGTTGGGTAAATTTACTCTGTGTGCGTAAATGAAAAAAAAAAAAAAAAATACACACATAATGCGTAAGTTGGTGAACACAAAATGAGTAAACCTACATTGAAAGTGCGTAAAAATTAAATGAAATTTTGAAATTAAAGAGTAAATTTATCAATTTTATGTGTAAATGTACACATAACATGTGTAAAAATCGATTGTAAATGCGTTAAAATCCCCTAATTTGCGTATATTTACTACCATTATATTAAAAATTAAAAAGTCCAAATTATTTCTTTAAATATAAATAAATTTATTTTTAGTATGTGTTTTATTAATGGGTTATATAATAAGTGTAATAAAAGCAATCAATATTTTTATGAACTTGTTGAAAATGATTTTGAATAAAAATAATGTTATTATTAAAGGAATCTAAGGAAAATTAAGTAAATGAAAATGAAATTACAGAATATAATCAAATGTATCAGATTTAAAACTCTTCTGCAAAGAAAGCCTACAAAATCTTTATATGGAAAATAAACCTGAAAATCTAGAATTTTCTTTAATTAATTTAAAATTAGCATGAAGCTGGTGGTAATACTTAATCGATTGCAATTGGGCACCTATCCACTACCGGTGCAAATTCTCGATTCACCGGCATCAAATTCTACAAGGCTGGTGGAGCAAAGAAAGAAACCTGTCAAACCAACTCCTTTGAAAATAAATACAATTACCTCTAGTGTTGATGTTGCTTTTGCACATCCCAATAAATCTAACGCAACTACCAAATCCACAAATATTCATGCTAATTACATTTTTTACAGGCTTCAAAATTAAGGAATATTTAAATCGTTAAAATTCAAAAATTACTAAATTGGAAGTTCTGTTTAAGAATCAGCCAATATAATAAACCATGATAACACTGACATGATTACATTTAAATTTGATGACGTTATGTTATTTTTTTTAATAAATTCAATTATTCTTAAAATTTTTTATATTTTATTTTTTCACAAATACAATATTTACATTTCTGACAGTTTTACAATTACTACTAAATGTTGGTACATTTACACACTTCATAAAAAATATTTATGTTTGAGCACAAAATACTAACTGTAAACACAAAATGCGTATTTTTGTAAACAAAAATGTGTACGCATAAGTTTTACACATTTGTTGTCTAATTTTAGGCATTTTGCGTGATGTTATGCAAACATTTAAATAATTTATTGTAGTGAATTTATAATAATTTTTTAGAGTGTATGTACATATTAATTTATTAATAAAATATTTTATTAAAAAGATATTAAGAGTACTTTTAAAAATTGCATTTCATGCGGAAGGTTTTTATTCCAAAATGACCTAAAAAACTTTTTTTAATACATTAGTGCCCATCACGTGGTGATAGGTAAAATTTTTGCAAAAAAGAGTTATAACCCTAGTGGGGTTTTTTTTTTAGAGTACTTTTACTCCATGTTCAAATAAATTTTAATTTTTTGTTGAATTTATCGAAAACTGTTCAGTGTTTTTTAGAATTTTATTATTTTATTTAATATAATATGATATTGGACTTATATAAATATGAGCCTTATACATACATATATAAAAATTACTAGCACTGGCTGTGGAGTATTCAAAAAACCTGCCTTTTAAAAAAACCGGTTTCGGTTTTCTTCGAAAAATCGAATTTAAAAAAAACCGGTTTCGGTTTTTGCAGAAAAAACCGGTTAACCGGTTTTTTTCGGTTTTTTTTTAATTTGAATAAAAAGCTTATATAATTTGTCAATTGTTTTAATACAAACAAAAATAAAAAAGAAATTTAATATATTAAGAAATTAAAATAAAAAAAAATACATTCTTTGAAAAAAAAAAAATATTTTATAATATTTTTGTATTGTATTTCATTTCAACATTTTATTTATTGGTTTTAATATTTTTTAATATAATATCTTAAAAATTAATATTATTAAACTATATTCATATCAAATGAATAGAGATCATTAAGTTTGTAAATTGGTAAAATTAGGTACGTTAGTAATTTGAGCGTTTAAAACTTTTGGCATTAAATAAGTTTTTTTTAAATTACATTTTAAATATGTAAAAAGAAAATCTATTTTTCATTTCTAAAATAATATTTTAGAAATAATATGCAATTTTAATGTTTCGTTTTAAGACGATTTTTTTGTTTGCTTTTGATAAAGCTAGAAGTGAAAAATACTCTTTCACTAATAGTAGATGTTGGACAAATAGTCATAAAATAATTATATAAATTTTCCAACTTTTCAGTTCTTTTGTCGCATTTATCAAGGTATAGTATGAAATCATCATATAATGATGAATGATAGTGTAGTTTTGTAGGATTTTGAATACTGTTTATTGTTTTATTATATCAAAAATTAAACTATTTGAATTTGGAATATCCAAAGTTAAGTCTTCATCGGAATCTATCAGACTTACATCTAAATCTTCATAACCAAACAAACGATTATGTGTGCGGAAAAAATAAAAGAGACCAAGTAAACCAGTTGGTGATGTAATTAACAAAAACCGGTTAACCGAACAAAAAAGACCGGTTTTCGGTTTTCTTCGAATTTACAAAATATTCGAAACCGATCGGTTTTTAAAAATAAAAAAACCGGTTGACCGGTTTTCGGTTTCGGTTTTTGAATACTCTAACTGGCTGCCAGGGCCATCAGCTCGATTTTTATAATATGTTATTGCATTTTATTTGAAGGCCGCTCTTGTTAATTTAGAATATTTCCTAATTTCTGGACAGTGGCAAAAAAAGAAAATAAAAAACCTGCTTTATCAACAAACTGTCGCACTGCCTAGATTATGTTTATCTGGTTTGGGGACACAAACAAACCTACGTCTTACACCTCTCCTTTGGGTCGCTTAAATATGTGCTCGTTAATTTGATCTCCTTCACATTCCCGAATTTTATCGAAATCCGTGACACTGGAGATACTTTCCTTGTAAGAGTTAACATAGTTGTATAATCGGATGTTTACAAATTTTTATAGTCCCAATTAAATAATGATAGAAGCTTTTTAATGTCACACTTTTTTATATTATTTTTAAATAACATATAATTTCGAAGCAAATTGCTTATGAAAAAGATTTACTAAGATAAAAGACGTTTCTTTTAGATTAAATGAATGATTTTGAAATTGCATGTTGATTAGCTACTTTTTAGATTACAACTACAAATGAGTACCACTACAAATCTATGTACATACTCTTGCAAATGAAAATACATTCACATGTAAAAATACAACAGTAATTACCAAATATAACGTTTTGTTTTTTTTTTTTAATTTTGATTGTTTGAGTTGTTTCTCCAAAAAGAAACTTGTATACGAGGAAATCTAAAACAACAACAAATACTTATGCATGCTAGTAAGCCTAACAAACAATAACAACAAAATGCTTCTTAAGTTTTTGTTCTTGTTTACATTCGTTTTTATTCGTAGCTGTTTTTGTTGTTAGTAATGTTAGCTTAGTCTTAAACTCCTAAAATTAGGCAACATTTTTGTTTCACTAAGAAAACCAAAGAGAGAAAGTATGCAATTATGAGAAGAATGGACTAAGGATATTTTTGTTGAAGAGATTCACATGGACATTTTGGAAAACTTGCTTTCGTCATAGTTTTCGTTTAACCTTAATTCTAAAAAGTGCTATTTATGTATATAAGGTATTGGACAAAAAACGAGGACGATGTGTAGGCCTTAATATGTTAAAACTTAATTATTGTTAGCACTAAAGGTACCTGAGTAATGAAACTTGGAAAAAATTGCCATTAAACTGGACATGCACGTTATAGGTCTGTGAACATTAAATATAGCATAAAAGAAAATCTACCATTAATTTAAAGCAACAAAATCTTAAGGTGATTTCTTTTTCTTTCATTGAGTGTTTAATTTAACTCTTGAGTCTAGTGTGGTCAACTATTTAAAAGATGTTTAGAAACTATTTAAAAAAAGCGATTGGAAAATGTTGAAACATAATTACATTGTGATAGCTGTAGAAACCCGATTTTAACTGTTTCAGAAGTCCATGATTGTGTGCCAACAAATAATCGAATTTAATAACATAAGAATCCCAGGATTGTGTTTTAAAGAATACACGCTCTTAAGTTAAGATTCTACGGCTTCGGTAACTTACAGAGCCCCCGATTGTGTGTTAAAAAATAGATGCTTGTGTGTTAAGATTATCCGGCATCGAAATTTTGAAAACTCACGATTGTGTGTTAAAGAACCCGCGCTTGTGTGTTTTAAGAACACACAAACATTACATTCTCATGTCATAAATAATCCACAATTGTGTATCAGAAACATTAAGTTTTGATTCTTTTACGAATTCAACACTTTCCGTGCCGGTGGTATGAAAAACATACCACTAAATTAAATATTTTTTATAAATTTTGTGCGCATTGATATGATATGTGCCAAAAAGAAATATATATAAGAAATATTTAAGCACAAAGGTGAACGTCAAAGAAGTGCCAAAAGTGTTTAACGTTATTTAGGATATTTTGATAGAAAAAGCTGTGTGTTGTTTCTGATTGCTTTAAGATTTATTTAGTATCAATTAGAAAACGTGTTTAGCAACAAGAGAAAAGTATGTAATTTTTGAAAAAATTTCATTTGTACGGGTAATCATTCACTAACTTTGAAAAAGGAATTTCCCATAGTCATTTTCCTTAGATTGCCTGTTCAAAATCATGAGTTGTTTGTGGGTTGGGTGCTTCATAAAGAGGCTGACGATTACCTGGTCGCTCAGGTCGAAAGTGTGCACAATTTTTTCAATTTAAAAAAATAGTGTTTACTATTCGCTAAATTATGATCTTGAGCCTGATAAAATTTATAAATATATAATAATTCTAAAAAATGCTTGTAAAATTACTACTATAAAATGGGTAAAGTTATATGTAATAATACGAAAATTCGGTAAATATAAACACCAAATACGTAAAACTTTTTTGCGCACACTTTCATATACAATAATACACACTATGTGTTTACAAGTAAACACATTAAGCCTAAAATATGTATTATTTTGTTTAAAAAAAAATTTAACGCAGAAAGATTGTATGATTTTCAAACATAAAAAAAAATTTATTTGCTTTTTAAATTTATCAATTATTTGGAATTACTAAGCAATAAATTTATGGTTTTTATTCTTGCTGTGAGTTAACAAACAATAAAATTATGGTTTTTATTGTTATTGTTAATTACTAAATAATAGATTTATTGTTTTTTATTACAAAACAAAAATTTTCTGCTTTTCAATTTTCAATATCATGGTAGAAAATGTGCGCATTTTTGTAGGATTTTTCCGCATTTTACGTGTACATTTACAGGAAAATTATGTTTTTTACGCACAAATTTGGCGAACTTACTCTATAATATCAAAATTTCATTGAATTTTTACGCACTTTTAATGTAATTTTACCTATTTTGTCTTCATCAACTTACGCATAATGTGTGTATTTTTTTTTTCATTTACGCACACGAGTAAATTTACCCAACTTATAGAAGGAGTACAGTTTCCTTCTATAAGTTGGGTAAATTTCAACAGAAATTAATTACAGTGTATGGCATATTAAAAAATGTGATAAAAACTATGTAACCGGCAAATATCTTACAGATGGATTAAACTTTTGTTGCTTATTATTGCTATTCTATATAACTTATAACAATTTAACCAATTATTGGCTAATTTTCAAAATTTGTGTCCGCTTTTATACACTCTAATTAATTTCTGTTGAAATTTACCCAACTTATAGTAGGAAACTGTACTCCTACTATAAGTTGGGTAAATTTTCTCTGTGTGGGTAAATGAAAAAAATACACACAGTATGCGTAAATTCATGAACACAAAATAGGTAAAATTACATCAAAGTGCCTGAAATTTAAATCAAATTTTAAAATTTAAGAGTAAATTTACCAAATTTGTGTGAAAAGAAACACTTTTTTCCTGTAAATGTACACATATAATTCGTAAAAATCCTAAAAAATGGGCATATTTTCTACTACGATGTTGAAAATTAAACAGCCAAAAAATGTTTGTTTTGTAATAAAAACAATAAATTTATTGTTAAGTAATTCACAATAAAAATAAAAACAATAAATTTATTGTTTAGAAACTCACAATTTTTTTGTTTAGTAGTTCCAAATAATTGATAAATTAAAAAAAACCAATAAAGTTTTCTTTTTAAATTTTGAAAATGTTTTATATTTTTTTTTCAATTTCATAATTTTTTTTTACCAGTATATTTACAAAGTTTGTGCGTAAAATTCTTTTTCTATAAAATAATAATAATTTTAAGCATAATGTGTTTAATTAGTATATTTACAAACTTTGTGCGTAAAATTCTTTTTCTATAAAATAATAATAATTTTAAGCATAATGTGTTTAATTGTAAACACATAGTGTTTATATTTACCGAATTTTTGTAATATTACATAAAACTTTACCCATTTTATAGTAGTAAATTTACAAGCATATTTTAGAGTGTAGGCCAAACGTAAACTCCGTACCTAGTAACTACAAGTAAGGTTTTTCAACTGTAACAGCTTATATTTAAATGACCGATGAACCGAATCAATCATTTTTGTAAGCTTTTTTATAAACTAAAATTAATGAAAAAATTAACTTTATCATAGAGCCTTTAATACGGCTTCACGTAACATTTTTTCAAATTAATTAAGGTTATTCCGTATAACAGAATATAACAGATATCTACCAACTATATTGGAAAAAGTTATTTATATTCAAATAATCATATTCAAATCATCAATCGTATAACTGATTTAAAGTTTTTATGCGTAAAGTAACTTTCTCGACATGAAAAATTGTGAAAATAATAAAAATAAAATACGCTGTAAACTCCGTTCTATGTATTACCACCAAACTATCCATTGAATAATAAAAACAAAGCCATATTACAATTTACCTTGTAGACATCTAAGGATTTTGTTTTTGGAAATCAATTTTGACAATGGGTTTCTTAATTGAAATTAAACAAAATGTAAACTCCGTTACTGCAAACTCCGTAGCCATTTTTTTTTGCAAAAAAAAAAAAAAAATAATAAAAACAGCTTCAAAAAAATTTTAATTGTGCAATACATGTTATAAATGTAAAACATAATTCATTATTAAAAAATCGTTTTTGATGCAACGTGTTGATTTATATTAAAACCCTTTTTCAGTTCTATAAATTCAAGTCAAAACTTACCACATTTGCAAGTTGCATATTGATGAAAAGCTTGTAAAAAGATAAGATATACAAAACTATTTGTGCGATGTATTTTTCTTAAAAAAAAGTAAGCTCCGTAACCAAAGAAATATTAAAGTTCTTCATAAAAAAAGTTGGTACAACCTGTAGAAGAGAGTTTTTTTGGAATTGGGTCATATAAAATATCGATCCTAAAACTAAAAAACCTATAAATTCAAAATTTTTTGTTCGTACAAATTTGAATGAAAAACTTATTACATTTTTGCTCAATATAAAAAGAATTTCATTTTTTTACAGCTTTTCACCTTGAAATTTTATTTTATACTGCTTTCTACCATGAATTAACATTTACTTTGATTAAACATAACGAAAACCACTAAATTGATATCACTGCTCTATAGTACGTTCACTTACTCATTCACTCTCTCTTTCTTACACTTTTTCTGTTTAAGCTAAATTATACTAGTGTTTACATTTTGCATACCTTTAGGCTTTAAGTAGTTTTTGTTAAGGCCTCTTCTAAGAGGACCCATCATTAAAACAGAAGTATGTACTCGCGCACAGCAAATAAAAGGAAAACAAAAACTAAACTTAAGCTTTGAATTTATTGGAATATTATTCACTTACTATTAGAGCGTTCAAGCAAAAAGGTCGTAGCTAATTTTGTTTTCCAAACAAAAACAAAATCTCTTGCAAAATAAATAATCTAGAACTGAAATTTAAGATCTCAGATAAACTCAATATCAAAAGGGATTTAAATAGTACTACAAATAAAATTAAATATTGTGAAAAACGATAAAACAAAAAATAAATTATAAAGCAAATACAAAAAAAAACAAAGTAATAAAAAACAAGTGTTATATAAAAATTAACTGATCTATTGAAAATAAAAATTCTCTAAAGTTCTTAAAAATTTCTGGATTTAAAATGCAACCCCTTAAACGTTTTACACAATGTGGCAGTTTGACCATGTTATTTGGTGTTTTCATCATTTTATTCGGTGTTAGTTCTACAGCTTTAACTACATTTGGCAAATCCAGTAACAACCCGCCACCCACAGCCGGACCTATTAGTAAGTTTTGTTTTGCGTATTGTTAAAAAAAGAAAAAATCATTGTATATTTTGCTTTTCTCAATTTATCAATTTATAGTCATGTACGAAATACATGACTAGCAAATTTTTTAAAAATACTTTTATAAAAAAATTGTTAGTAGAATTGTTGCAACTCATGAACACTGATAGAAATAAATCTGTAAAAATAGCATAAAAAGCTACGAAAAAAATTAAAAAAGTTCAAAATTACGTTGCAGAATTGCTGAAATTAGCAGTTTTTTTGCTAAATTTTAGTGAGATAAGAATAACAAAAATAAAACTGCGAAAAATATAAAATTTTAGTTATATTTGAGTTAAGATGTCAAAAACTAACCCTACAGTACCATTAACAGTTGAAAACCCTCCCAAAAGACTATTTTTAACTTACAATACCAATAACAAAATAATCTAAAATAACGGTAACCTTAAAAACCCCTAACGAAATTTCTTAAAATGCCGTTAGCCGTTAGAAATCACTCAAAATACCGTTTACCTTAAAATACTTTAACGAAATAACTTTAAATTTTCATTTTTACCCTGAAAAACAATCAACCCATTAAGCCAATTTAATATAGAAGGTTTTTTTTCTAAAGAAAAAATCACATTTTAGGTTTATTGTGATTGTGTTGGTTTAACTATTAATTTTTGCAATTTAATTTACGATTTGGGGCTATTAAAGTTTGAGTGATTTTTTTTAGTCGAGACCACGAAATTCTTAGCCGATTTACAGAAAAAGTTAGCGTCTAGCAAGGGTTGTACCAATTCAAACATGTATACATTCACATCACAATCACTGTACTTGCGCTACAACCGTTGATAAAGGCTAAGTTTTTCTGTAAATCGGCTAAGAATTTTTTGTAGTCGCAGCATTTGGCATCATGGCATCATGGGTGGCTAAAAATTTGGTAGTTTGTTCATCCTGGTTTATAGGGTCCTTGATCTGACGATGATCTGGTCGCTCAGGTCGTAAGTTTGTACTCCCTCTAGCGCTGATTCTCAAAATTTTTCCATTTTTAAAATTAGTGCTTACTATTCCCTAGTAATATTTAATTATGATCCCGAACCTGATAAAATATAAATAAAACATAGAGATCGAATAATATAAATATAATTTTTTTTTAAATGTAAAATCGATTGTTTTGTTTGTGGGAAAGCTTTTTAAACTTATGTACGTAACCAACGGTTAGCGAGCTGTTTGCGTTTTAACTATCAGATATCTCTAACTAAAAAGTTGTCTTTTGCGAATCTAATAGTCATGTGTTCAAATTACAGCACGATGAAAAAAGTATGTATGTGTAAACTTTTTTAAATTTTAGTTTGGAAAATTTGTTTTAAAACCAGCTATTTTCTCCACTGATGTCATTATTTTGGGGTTGGCTTTTTTGTCAGCACTTGTACGACCTGTTAAAGTGGCCTGTCAGCACTTTTCTGATAGTATTTTTCTGAATGGGTACTGATCCAATCGGCTTTTTAAAAATTTAGTTTCCAGATTCATTTATGGTTGTATATTTATAATTTTTTAATTTTTTCTTTAACAACTCTGCTTTCAATAGCACAATGCAACTATTAGCACATGCCTTGCAAACTGCCTAGTAATGTTTTCTATTGATATAAAACAATTGCTTTCAAAATAAATAAAATTCATAATTTATTTTTAAAAATAAAATAATTTTAAATTCAAAATATGTAAATCTGAAGACGTCGATTGCAATTATTGGGTATACAAATTAATAATGTCGATTTTTTTGCTTGAAAAATGCATTTATTATAACAACAAAATGAATTGACACATTATTTTTAAGTATTGTCCATCGTTAGCCACTACTTTTTCTCATCTTTCTGGTAGCAGATGAATTCCGCGCCAAAAGAATTGCTCTGGTTACCCTGTTCTGAAGTGAAGCGTATTCCAGTAAGGGCGTTCTGCATCGATCGAATCAAATGGTAGTCAGAAGGGGCAAGGTCTTGGATTTAATGCGGGTGAGCCAAAACTTGCCATCCACTGTTTTCCAAATAGGTTTTGACCGGTCTGGCAACATGTGACCGAGCGTTGTAATAATAAAAAATTATGGCCTCGGCTCTGGTCGAATATTTTGGTCGTTTTTCGTTGATTGTTCTCTTCAAACAAATCAATTGTGTTCGGTTCAGGTGTCCTGTGATCGTCTGACCCGATTTCAACAGCGCATAATACAAAACACACTTCTAATCCCACAAAATACAGAGTATTGATATTCGGCTTCGGGGTTGATTTGGCTGGTTGGCCGGGCTTTACATATGACTTTTTGCGCTTGGGGTTATCGTAATGTATCAATTTTTAATCACCAGTAACAATACGATGCCAAAATTACTTCTTTTTGTAGCGTTCAAGCAGCATTTCCGACATGCAAAATCGCCTTTCTCTGGGCTTTCATTCTTATGGGACCCAATTTCCTTGCTTTTTAATGAATCCCAATGCTTTTAAACGTAGCACAGGGGGTTCGATGGTACCCAAAGTGGCGATTAATTCATAGAAACCGTTGTTTTAAAATATTATATTTTTTAATTGATGAGTTATTATAAGAACATAAAAACACAGCATTTTAGAAAAAAAAAGTTAAAAAATTTGTTTTTAACCCTTTAAGCGCAATATTGTTTTTTTTTTTTTTTTGGAAAAAATACCTTAGTTTACAGTTTATGCTGTAACTTTGGAATGAAAAGCGATAAATTAATAAATAAAATTGGAAATTAAAGCATACTTAATGTGCTTTTAAAAAATTCCAACAATAAATTTATTATATGTATTTATGTATATTAGTATAAATTTAATTTTAAATCCAATTTTTATTTTTCACAAAATTTTATAAATGTACAATTTTTTTCAAAAAAGTCACAAAAGAGAATATTATAATTTTTTAGTAATAATCATAAATACATAAGAACACAGCTCTAAAAAATGGAAGAAAAATTTGTTTTAACCTGTTAGGCGTTTTTTGTTTTTCGGTAAAAACATGATCCACAATTTACGCTGTAACTTTGAAATCGAAATAAATTTAAAGAATAAGTTAATAATATGTATTGCTATTAGTATAAATTTGTATCCAGTTTTTGCTTTCACTAAATTCAGTAAATGTGAAAATTAATCTGAAAAAATAAAAAAATTAAAACTTTTTGGGGAATCTTTGTTTTCGTTTTACCTTTTTAAAAAAATATATTAAAATATTTGTATTATTGTGCATTTTCAAATTCATCACAAATATCCCAATTATCACAATATTCATTATCATCATTATTATAATCTTCTTCATCATCATTGTTATAATCTTCCTCATCATTATCATCAGCACTATCTTCATCGTTATTATCATCAGCATCTTTATCACCATCTTCATTACCATCATCTTTATCATAATTTTCATTAAAAATATCTGACAAAACTAACTCTAATTCCGAAGTTAATAAATTATATTTTTTTTCTGCTCATATTTCTTACTTATGCTAGATATAAATAGGTGAGAACTTAGCAGAAACCTATTGAAAATATCTTCATTGGAGTTTTCCCGGCTGCATCTTGCTCCTTGAGCTTCTTCCGATAATTTTCCTATTGGTAAAAGTGCTTGCTGTATAATCTTCGGCCCGTGAATAAAAAATTTATGCAAAGTGGGAGGCATACAAAACCATGGATATTTTTTAACAAAATATCTAGCCGTATTGTGAGCAAATTTACGAAAATTTTCCAAATGAATCTCACGACCACACGAAACAACAATTAGTATTGTACGCATTTTTTTTTTAATTTCAGCGGTGTTTCCATCATTCGAATTACCACAGCCGGGTTTTGGCTAATCAACAATCAAACTAGTTCTTTCTCGAAACTCATTTTGGATACGACATATTTTTTCAGATTTCAGGGGTTATCGTAGAGACGAGAATAAATTAATAAAGATGTGTAACTTTAATTTTAAAACTTGTTTGTTTAAATTATTATTAAATAAAATTAATATAACATAAAGTATATGGTGGTAATAGCTTTTGGTTATGAAAATTTTAGTACGTGACAATAAGTTCGTGAGCGCGCGTAAACCATTTGTGACCATTTTTAAATTTAGCTAAAAGTATCAAAAATATGTTTACTTCCTGTAAAGTGTGCGTAATACAATTTTTTGTAAGTGATCTTAAGTGACCGAAATCTCTCACGCACTCATTTCTAAATAAATAAAATGCATCAACAAAAACAATAAAACACCAAAAAAAAAGAGAATGATAATATTAAAACACATTTACTGGTATTGTTTAATAAATGACAACCAGAGTTTCTACACAAAAATGAAAATAAAAAAGGGACGGGCTATGTCTGGACTTTTTTTTATTTTAAATAAAAGCTGATATCCTATACTTTTCTAAAATCCATAAAACTAATTCCAACTCTTACTAACTTAATACTTGTGGCCCATTAACTGCGGAAATTATTCCAATATTTTCACTTTTTTTAAAAACAGCAATAATTTGCTTACTTTAACCGTTCTCTGAAAAGAAAGTAAACAACTTAGTTGATTGATTTTGACAACTAGTGATGCAGAATTTTATCTACTTTTACCCTATACAAAAATTTATTATAAAAACTTTATTCCTAAATTTCAATTAATCGCCATTTTGATACCATTTGAACCTAATGTGCGTAGTCAAATGGCTTGTTGTGTGACTCCCAATGATAATGCAAGTTCTTCTTGCGTTTGACAACAGTCTTCGTCGAGTAATGCTTCCAATTCCTCATCTTCAAACTTTTTCGGCTGACCAGGCCTCTCCTTGTCTTCTGTGTCGAAATCACCACATTTGAATCGCGCAAACCATCGTTCACAAGTTTTTTGAGTTGGTGCATGTTGACCGTAAGCTTCTACCAACAATCGATAACTTTCAGCAGCCCTTTTTCTTCAAATGAAAGAAGGTTATCAGACTTACCCGCAAAACATCTTTTTTAGGCACAAAATTCGATATAATTATAGCGATTGAAAAAAATGTGTGTTTACACCTTGGCGTCAAATTTAAATATCACTGTTTCAATTTATAATATTTGATGTTAGTCTAATTATGTGTTTCGGGGTTTCTAATTTATTTTTGATACTCAATATACATAAGTACACCTGTCATCAATTAACCGAAAGGGTAAAGATTTTAAAATATTTTTTAAATTTTAACAACTGCCTAAATATTTTTTATTGTTACAGCTGTACTATTTTTTTTATTGATTTTTATTTCTTTTCGAAAAGTATCCAGTGTTTTCCCTTTTATTTTTTTTACAGAATTTTCTAAAATATGTATTATAGTAATGATTAAAATAAGTAGTTACTTCAGTCCCTATAAGCAGCTATATATTTCTGTCCCTACGAGTAACTAATAACATAAGCTCTTGTTTGTAATGAGTTTATAGTCGTTACTGGCAATGTCTTATTTTATTCGTTTATATAAATCGAAACTGCGTGTAATTTTCATTAAAATTAAGAAACAAATTTTAACTAAAAATTTATTAAAAATTTCTATATTATTGAAAAATTATTATATATATTAGTTCATATATCATCATAAATTTTACTTTTAGTTAGGAAATGTTTCCTCGGTTTTAAGAAAAATTTTATTATATCTAATTTTATTATGTAATTTTTTACTAAAAACTAGGACTTAGCTCCTTAAAAATAAGAAAATATTTTCTAACGTCAATTCAAATAGCACTTGTTTTAAGTGGAGTTTATATTTTACCAGAAAATAATAATGTGCTTATATGTATTGGGTTAATTTTTTTTCTTTGTACTAGAAAATAATCGTCATAGTAAGAATATTTATTTATTGTGGTTTAAAAAATTACTTTAACTAAGTTTTCAACATTCTAAAAAATGGTTTAATGATTTAAAATACATGACTTTATACAATGAGTTCCATTGTTTAAGTATTTTCCCACTTTCGGAGAACTTCCGCTTTGTGAGTACACCGCTATTTACAAGGTTCTTTCTATGCATTTTTATCTTTAAATTAAAGGTTTGTTTTTTCGAATTTTATATAAATATTCCATACAAATTTAAGTAGATATAGACTTGCTAAGTAGTAAAAGATATAGCAACTTAAAAACTAATAATGTATAAAAATGCTGCCAACTTTGGAAATTCTTGGCATTTCTCTTTTAAATGTAAACAAAAAAATTTGTCAAAAAAATATTTGAAATACTTGTATTTTTAATTTGATAAAATATTAAAAACAACAAAAGCTAACAAATGAATTATGTGTTTGTTAGTAAAGATAGAGCAGGACAAACAATATAAGTGCCCTTTGGCGAAGTCCATATACGAAAACCGCTTTCGTACAAAGGCGACTCCAAATCTTCAAATTGTATTTTTTACAATAAATAAAGAAAAGTCAGGTAATAGGTTATATATATTGATATAAAATTCGAAAAAACAAACCCTAAATTGAATTATACTAAACTTATGTATTTAAAATATAAATTAGATTTCATTAGCAAAAAAGGTAATCAAATTAAAAAAATGTTTGGCAGGATATCCTGAAACGTAATAAATTGTGACAAAATTAGATCCATTTCGTAGTTAATTAATGGTTCTCCACGAGAGAACTGCAAAAAGGGACGCCTTAAGTGACACACGGCATCTGTGGCTAAGGAACATTGGGGGTTCCTTGTCGTCTGAAATTAAAAAATTTAAGGAAATTCTTGCAAAAATACAAAATATCACAGTTACATTTCTTGTTATTATTGAAAAAAGATCATAAGTTTATTTTATGCCATTTTTAGCTTAAACTTTATTTTTGACTTTTTCTATTATGAACAGAAAAAAATAGTTTTTGCGTCTTCAATAAATATTTTGTTTAATAGGCGCAACGTTATAGGAAAGGCATTATTCCGTAATGTCTAAAATGTGCTTGCGATATTTTGTATTTTAGTAAGTAAACAAAATTATTATATTAATTTTAATGCAAATAAATTTTAAGCTACTTTAAGTTCAATATTTAAGACTATTAAGATTATAGATTTTTGACTCACGCTCAAGCACGATCACGAATCAAAAATTAAAGGGTGTCCCAAGAAGAACGCAATTTTTAAATCTGGCAACATTCGAAGTGTCATTGTTTGACATTTGAACAATTGTTATTGTTTGCTAGTAGAAGGTACGAGGTTAGTAAAAATGGAGTGCTACACGAATGAACAACGCATTCTCTTTGTAAAATTGTTTTACCAAAATGGTGAAAGTTTTGCGGCTACAGTTCGCAAATTGCGATCAATTTGGGGTCACAATAATGCTCCAAAAGAGTCAACTGTAAAGAGATTAATGGATAAATTTGCCGAAACTGGGTCTGTTAGTGATGTAAGAACAACAACGCGCCATCGACCAGGTCGATCGACCGAAAATGTCGCAGCTGTACGTGATGATGTCGCTCAAACTCCATCCACCTCAATTCGACACCGAGCTCAGCAAATTGGTGTCTCCAAATCCACTTTGCAGCGAATTTTGACGAAAGATTTGCATCTTCGTGCATAAAAAGCTCAATTGACTCAGGAACTGAAGCCAGCTGACCATGGACAGCGAAGGGAGTTCGTTAATTGGGTATTGGAGAGACAACATGAAAATGCTGATTTTGCCGATAAAATCATCTTCAGTGACGAGGCCCATTTTCATCTTGATGGCTTCGTCAATAGGCAGAATTGTCGCATTTGGGGTGAGGAAAATCCTCGAGTGATTCACGAGAAGCAAATGCATCCTCAACGTGTCTTGCCTAGAATTGAAGAAATGAATGTGGAGGGCATGTGGTTCCAACAAGACGGCGCCACATGTCATACAGCCAGAGAAACAATTCAATTGCTGCATCAGTCATTTCCCGGTCGTGTTATTTCGCGTTTTGGAGATCAAAACATTTACCAAAAAAAAGAAAAATTTTCTCAAGTTTATTTAATTTATCTGAAGAATTTTTAAGGAAAAAATCCTATACTTAAGCCTATTATGCAAATTTCTTAAAACTAAGATGTTTTTTTAATTAATAGATTTTTATTTAATAAACTTGATTTCGTAAAATCGAGAAATATTCTTAGAAAAAAAATATGAACTATTTCTGAGAATATAAACCATTTCTGAGAATATAAACCATTTACTCAAATTTACTCAAATTTAGGAATTTTTATTTTTTTTAAGAAATATTTTCTAAGTTTTAATAAAATTTAACTTAAATTAGGAAAATTTGTAAACTATTTTGGATGTTAAAATGTATTATTTGATCAAAGTCACATATCCATTTCCCTTTTTGAAACAGTGAATAGCATAACTTTTTTGGCTAGTTTAGATTCATACTGAAAATTCTAAATTCTAGTCAACAATTTATCAAAATAAATTTTTTTTTGGGTTAACTAATGAATTATCAGCCTGAAAAGTTTACAATATTATTTCTTATAATATTTTATATTGAATTTTTTACAAAAATCGCACGTTTTTTGTGCGGTTATGTCAAATAGTGCGATTAACCGCGGTTATGGTTAAAACTGAAACATAAACTCTAGTCTGGAAGATTTTTATCGCCAAATTATCATCTGGAAGATAAATCCACTTCATTTTAGAGATTTTTATCGACAAATTATTTCCTAGATGAAAGAAAATTTGCCTTCTCTCTGCAGGGAAAAATGTCACTTAAAAAAAGTCTTACCATATTGGGATACAGTTTAACAATACAGGGTGGCGCAAAAATAACCTTCCGATGTTTTTTGGCTGTATTTTAAAAAAAAATTGAGAAACTTTGATTCTTCTTGTGGATTATTTTTATTTGGTCTTTTAATTTTTTTTACATCAAGTCGAGAATATGATGTCATGTAAATGGCCGCCGCCACAGTTAATTGTCATTTGAGTCCTTTTTATGACATTTTCCATCACTTTGGCCAAAACTTCCGGCGATAGGTCCTCACATTCTTGACGGATATTGTCTTTAAGAGCTGCAAGAGTCTGAGGCTTGTTGACATAAACCCGCGACTTCAAAAAGCCCCACAAAAAGAAGTCTGGAGCGGTCAAATCAGGCGATCTTGCTGGCCAAAACGGGAGATTAGGCGCCCGGAAATGCATCCATCAAGTTGCGGCAAAAAGAACTCGTTGATCATTGCTCTGTAGCGCTCACCATTCACAGTAACCGTTTGGCCCGCGACATCTTCGAAGAAAAAAGGTCCGATGACTCCTCCAGCGAAAACAGCACACCATACAGTGACTTTGAGCGGGTGTAATGGCTCTTCGTGGGTTACACGCGGATTTTCAGTGCCCCAGAAGCGTAAATTTTGCTTATTTACGTACCCGCTAAGATGGAAATGGGCCTCATCACTCATGATTATTTTTGATGAAAAATCATCTTCATTATTGCTCAAATAAATAGTCACCAATATTCCGCGTTCTGGAGCAGTGTAGCGTAACATTGTTTATTAACGTGCATTTCGCATGTGTTTACTACACAAATGTCAAAACAGAACTGACATTAGGGACCAATCGCAAAATTTATAGCATTTTCTGATAGAAGGATTACTTTTGCGCCACCTTGTATATCCCAAACGTTTTAACAGTGGTACAAATGTACTGATATGAGTTGAGCTTCCATTTGGGGACAACTCAAAATATTTCCCTTTAGTTGGTTCTAAAGAAGCTACTCTTATATCACAAAAAGGGATACAACTGTATTTTCTTGCGAAAGAGTAGAGAAAATGATGTAAGATATGACCACTGTATATCGTTTACTTGCAAAAAGTGAGAATTGAAAATTTTTGAGTTGACACCCTTGATAAGAACAGGTGCGATATGTCTTAAATATTTTATCCTGGAAAATTAATTCTACAATTTGTTTTTTTTTTCATTCTATGTTTCATACGTACGTCATCAAATATAAATATTTTTATTTTTCATCATAAAACAATATATGTATTTTATAAATAAGGGGAAAAAATTAAGGGACAAAATTTTACTCTAATGGAGTATTAATCCACGATAACACAAATAGGCTAAGTCCGGAAGAGATACCAAGAGATCGATTTTTATAAAATAGCCACATGGTGACTTAATTTTTTCACAATTTACATGATAATACAAATACATCTTACCTATAAAGAGTTCCTTTATACCGTGAAAACGTATGAAAGTATGGAAATATATGCAGAAAAAGTTGTAATCTAATATCAGATAAATAAGAAAAATAAAATGTAAATCTGCATTTTAAAATTTTAAATTGTTTAAAATATATTTATTTGCTCTATTACTAATTGAAATGAATTGCAATTTTAAAAGATTTTATAATAGTATTTTAAGTACATTTATATTGTATTTAAGTTTTGTTCTCCCAAATTAAACAAAAAAAAATATTTTTGACGATTTTTTGTAAATAATTCTTTTGGAATTGACTATTCAAAACTCTCAATACCCAATACTCGTTTTTTACCGGCACTATTGTGTTACAGGGCACTAATTAGATTAAAATAACATGCTTTTATTATTACTATTTTTTTTGATTTTTACAGAGCAAATATTATTATTACTAATAATCACATGACAATTGTAATATTAATATCATTGTCATATGTAGTATATACATTTAACATAACTACATACATATTATTAAGGGGTTTACCCTTTTTTAGGTTGGTTATTTTTTGGAATTTTTTCTTTTTATATTTCAATGGTTTAAACTTTTGTCTGTATTATGTAGAAATTTTAGCGAAAAACCCGCCGAAAGAAAAAAGTAACTTTTAACGGTGTTAACAGCGTTGGCAGAACTAAAGATTTTGAAAATTATAGGGCTTTGCGAACCCTAAAATCGTAACTCCGGGCTGGGCTTGGCCATTTATTTTTTAAAACGTTGCCAAAGTACTGGCGAAACAATCAATGAAGTGCTTTTTCGAAGATAAAATAAGTGCTTTGCCAGCTCTAATTTAGAAATTTTGCTGCAATAGAAATCATTTTTAAATTCAAATACGATTTCTTACACTATTTTGTAACTTTTATATGTTGTTTTTTAAACACAAAAACATCTTGTAAAACCAATAAAAAGTTACAAAGAAAATGTTTGAATAACAAATTCCATTGCTGATGCCTATTTATAATTTTTTTGGTTTGTATTTACAAAACAGGCGTGTGAAAGTGTTTAATTATTGTACAAAGAGAATGTTGGTAAATTTCGTATGTGCAACATATCAAATTAATTACTCTAGGATTTCTAATAAAGTTAAAATATATAAATAGTAATAAATGTTTATTTTCTGTACTGGAAAATTATTTTTTGTATTTAGAGTACCAGGAAATGGAAATTAATCTTCCTTTTTTAAATTCTTAGAAGACATTAAATTTTTGTATTAAATGCACTTCAAAATCCCTTTATTTTATATTATTTCAATGTTTTGAACCCCCATACATAGTGCTTTCTAAATACTTCTATATTTGTCAATTTCTGGTGTGGCAGTTTTAAATGTCAAATTTATACTGTAATATTTGTCCTGAAGTCCTGAAAATGTTAAAAATTATACATCTTTATGCGAGTACATTTCATAAATGGTTGTAAATTTTTAAGCACTTTTTGTCTGCATTGGGAAAGTGTTGTAAACCTGAGCTTTCCCAGTGCTTTTTATATGTTTTTTATTTCATAAACGGTTGTACATTTTGAACTGGCAAAGACCTTCTTGCTGGCATTGGGCTCGGATTCTAAAACAGGATTTTTACAGTGCATTTATTATTTTTAGGATTGTAAATTTTAAATATCAAGTATTGGAAAAGCTAACGTTGGCAAAGCATTCTAAATAAGTGCTCTGCCAGTACTTTATTTTTTACTATCGGCAATATCTGGCTGAGCAATTACTAACATCTCGACGGTGATAACGGCTGATTTTTAATGTTTAAACTACTTCTTAAGACAAAAAATATAATTAAAAATGTATTGATGATATTGAAAACGTAAAAATAAATAAATATTGCATATTTTTCAGAGACAAAAAAAGTTCAACAATTCCGATAACTTTTCTTCTGAAGTTGCCAGCGGACAACAACTGTTCTAATATTATAATCGCGCGCAATTACTAGTTTGAAGCACAATTTTTTAAAAATTGTATAAAAACCGCCTAGATTCGCACTCATGGAAAATTTTCACATAAAATAAATACAAAAAAAATATTTACTGAACTCAAAATATATATAAAACCATAAAACGTGATTAATACTAACGTTAATTTAATTTGTAGTCTTCGTTTGGTTTTTATTTTTCAAATTTAGCAGTCTACAAGTTTGTTTTTTGCCTGAATAATTGTAGCTAATTTAAGGTTATGTTAACATTTAAAATGGATGATTTTACTATAATTTTTCTCTTGGTGTATTTTTGTGTTTTATTTTCACACTTTATATTAAGATTAAGTATATTGATAATTTTATTATGGTTAAGTTTAATAGGAAAAATATCTAGTATTGGTAAGTTAACGAAAGTTAAATTAAAATAAACTGCTAGTGAAAAGTTAATGGGTCTAAATGTTTTTCAATGATTTCTAAAAAGAGTTGACCTAAGGAGTTCTGGTGTAAAAATTTTCAAATTGATTTGTCCAGCATACCTTTAATTTATTGCTCGTTATCTTGAACAAACCAAAAATTTAATACACAAAATTGAAAATACTTTTTTTTTCTAGCTAAAAACGCGATCAGAATAATTATATTTTTTTTAATTTGTAAAACACTGGGCCTCATTGACACAATATTCAGTTTGCTACTAACTGTGAATTTAACTGATACATTTGTTGTTGCTTACCATATAAAATATGAATTTATTTAGGGCCTTAGATGTATTACATAGCAAGCTTGCATCACTTTACCCAAGGGGTATAACTTACTTTATTAATGTATTTATGTATTTTGTTTTTAATTTCAGTAAAAGGACGAGAATGTAATACACATGATGATTGTGCTGCGATAGACAGATCCAGTTGCGTTAAAGATCCAGACGACCTAAAGTTGCGATGTTTGTGCGGTGATGATACACCACCAAATAATGGTTTATGTGCAGACTTATTGAAAGGTAAGAAACGGAAAAATAAACCCCGCTTGTTAAAACATTTATTCTACATTAAATCTTTGACAAATGCATTTTTGTCATGTGTTTATTTCGTAGTGAACGTCACTTAAGTTGTTTATTTTGTACTTTAACATTTTCCTCTAATTATGAGCAACACATTCCAAGAAAACATCATTTTTTCGTTGTAAATGAAACCTGTTTTTACAACACAGAAAGAAAGTACATATACGTATTTATAGAATTATATTTCAATATATGCCCGGACATTATCTTCATGACAGTAATCACAACATTTTTAATAGTAACTTAAATAAACCATAAAAGAATACTGTGTCAATAATGTTTAAAGGTTCTTAAAAGCTAATTAGGCCTTAAAATATAACTGTATCTCTTAACTTGTATCAAAACTCATGTACACAAAATTATATTTTCGGCGAAAACTTACAAACTTTTATTGTGGTATCCACTTAAATTTTTTGCGTGAGCATTCAACATTGAATACTCAACATTTATACATTTTAACTTCTAGCGTAATTTGTTTGCGATACTTTGTAAACTGTTTTGCTGACATGCGGTCGATTATACCGAAAATATTATGAAGATTTGAACCGCGTTCTTAATTATGGAGTACTCCACTTTGCAAGGTGGATTTTGTTCCTTTCTCATTCGCACTTACATATATTTTGTATCATGCCTTCTCTATTATAGTACACTACACTCTACAGCATGGATTACTACGGAATTGTGAATGAAGCTTTAACCGATTTAACGTATATTTCCTGTAAATATTTAACGTTGATAGGTAAGAACGAAAGTGCAGCTTCTGTTAATTTAGACTTGCAATTCTTATTGAAAATTTATTCCAAGTGTATGAATGAATAATTGAAAAAAGATCCAAATGAAAATTAAACAATCTGAATTCTTTATTTAAGTTTTATTTGCTTTTTACATATTTAAGTGTAGGATATGTTATACAATAAATTGTAGGCATTGTTCTATTTTACAACATTTATATACCTTAGTACTATTTATGTATATATAAATGAATGTATATACCAATGTTAAAAATAATAGCACTAATTAATTTAAATTAGTTTCAAGTTAAAACAAAAATATACTAAAATTAAAAATAATTGTTATGATACTAAAGCCTAACATATATGACATTTCCCAGTTTCAGTATTAATAATCCTAATTAGAAGAGGGGCCAAACCAATTTCTGTGAAAAATAATGAGTATGAAGAGTTTAACCAAGGACCCAGGATGTCATGATGCCAAATGGTGCGACTACAAAAAAATTCTTAGTCGAGGCCACAAAATTCTTAGCCGATTTACAGAAAAAGTTAGCCTCTAGCAAGGGTTGTATCAATTCAAACATGTATACATTCACATCACAATCACTGTACTTGCGCTGCAACCCTTGCTAAAGGCTAAGTTTTTCTGTAAATCGGGTAAGAATTTCCTTGTCTCGACTTAGAATTTTTTTTAGTCGCACCATTTGGCATCATGGGTGGCTAAAAATTTGGTAGTTTGTTCATCCTGGTTTATTGGGTCCTTGGTTCAACCATACATAAAAAATAGCAGTGTCTTTGATATGGTTTGCATTGATGACCAGAAACGTAGAATATAGAAACTAAAAAACTATATAAAAGAAGTAGAATATAGAAACAAGTGTTATATAGGTTTAAAGCCCGTATGACACTAGCTTTGTAAACCCTCCACCATAATGGTTAGGGTATATATCAGTTTGTCATTCCGTTTGTAGCATGTCGAAATATAGGTCTAATACCCCATAAAGTATATATATTCTTGATCCTTATGCGATTTTAAGTTTGTTGAAATGGTGCTCATTTTAACCTAGATTAATGGACATCCTCCCGAGCAGTTTGGTATTAAAAATAAGTAAAATGTGAAGATACTTCTAAATTTTCCATACAAATTGGTGTATTTTAGTACAATTTCATAGAAGGGAATGGAGAGTAAAAAAGTTTCACTTGTTTTTTCATCAGTCGCTAAGAATTAAATAATATTTTATATTCACCTCAAATATTTTTCAATTCAAAACAGTTTTTCACCACTAAAATTTTTTTCACCACAAAAAATTTTTTTCACCTCAAAATTATTTTTCCACCACAAAATTTTTTTTCACTCCAAAATAAGTTTTTCACCTTAACAAATTTTTTTCACCTCCATAATATTACTTCAAAAGTTTTTTACATTATTTGTATCAAAAACAGTAGAGAACATTTTTTTTCAATAAATTATTCAAAGTTGATATTTATGTAATTTTTTTTTGGTGTTTTATATTGAATACTAAGAATAAAATATACCAAATTAATGCTTGGTTTTTCATAAATGTTCCTCACACGAAATAAGCTGTGATCCACTGTATATAGATTAAACCAGTATTTACATTACAGTCAATATCAATGCAATACAAAATAAAGTTGGTACCATATGGGCTTTAACAGAGTTTGTAGGTATAACCCCAGGATAAGGTTTTTTAAATGCGATCTAAACAATAAAAGATAATGCTGTCAATTGTGGGCATTGTGCTGTAATGGTTAGCGCATTGTAATGTTACACAGAAGGTTGTGAGTTCGATCACCGGCGACGACAACATCAATTTAGAAATGTAATATGTATGAGTTTTCTATCCCTCATACATATCACAACGATCTTCTTCGATGTTCCCATAGCACTTAACACCATCGAAGTAAAATAACAGAACAGGGCTATGAAAAACAAAGCTTCAACAATTTCGCCAACTCTTCATGAGATGGCTAGCAACAATTGTTCTAGGATTTATCGTCGCGCGCAATAACATTGTTGCCATATTTGAACCCCTTTATCTTTCACCACCTTTCAACTCTCCTCTATCCCTTTTCCACGGAAAGCAATACATTAATTAGTAGAAAGAATTTCCAGAATGTTGCTTTTCTTAAAAAAAAATAAATTCGGCGTGTACAACTTAAATTTTCATTGTACTTATTCAAAAGCCTTATAAACTTTTAATATTACCATTTACAAACATAATAATTTAAAATTTAAATTTTTTTAAAGTTGTTACAATACTGAAAATTAAATTATTATAACTATTGCCAAAAGAAAATTCTGTGGAGTAAACCTAATTCATAAATGCCGAACGAAATTATCTGATTCTCTTTTGAAAATTTGTAAACATTTTGTGCAGTTATTTTTTAAAAAATGTTTCACGGTAGCCTTAGTAAATTGATAAGCCCTCATTATCAAGAACCGATGTATTCGGCACGGTGATTGATATTAAAGTTTGGCTATAACTAAAGACTTAATTAAACTATACAATGGAGAGAATGCAAAATCAAAAGCCTAACAAAACAAACTGACTGAACTGATAAAATGTTTGTTTTTATGAAAACAAGTGAATATTATGACTGTAAATGTCGAAGTCATTTTTTTATTTGATGTATAATTATTTAATGATTGTTGCCAGCATTTTATGGTTTCTTAATTATCATATTTTTTTAATAATCAGAATTTTTGTTACCACAGTATGGTTACAGCCAATCATGTTATAGAGAAGAAGGTGTCAATCATAAAATAGTAAAATATTTACTGTAATAATGATGGTAGCGACCATGTTGATGGTTAGAAAACCAATAACTTGATTGTAACAACCATACCCGATTGGAGCAAGCACAATATAGTAGCAGTGATCATGTTGCAACCATGTTTTTTCTCTGCCTGTTGATATTGAGTTTTAATTTTTTTTTGACCGGTTGCATGGTAAGACAATGAAAAATTCATAAAAATTTTATTTAGGGACAAGTCTTTGGCCATACCAATTTCCGTTGCAAAATTCGCAATTTTTTTTTTAATTCTGGGGAATATAGCTTAAATTCTGGAGTACTATACTCTGCAAATAGGATGAAATAAAGAAGAATGAAACAAATTCCACTCTGCAACAGAGATGCAAGCCTTGAGCAGACAGGTTTTTCCATATCGGTGGCTTTGGTAGTAACCAATTCATTTCATATTTAAGAAGTATATTTAAAAAAAACCTAAATTCTTGTCTGTTTTTATTGAAAAACAAGTAAAAAAGGGCTAAATTCGGCTGTGCCGAATCTTTGAATACCCTCCACCAAAGGGGATGAAGATGATATACGTATATACTAAATTTTGCATGAACTGTAATATGAATTTGTTTTGTCAATTTATGTAACGAACTTTTGTTATTTAGTTTTAGCAATGTTATTTACCGAGGTCTGCTCTGTTAGCGACTTTAACATTGTTCATTTTTACGTTAACTTAGTTATCATAGTATGTAAGACAATATGTAATCGAACAATAAAAAGACTTAATAACATTTTTACTTACTTAACAGAAACAAAAATAGATACAGAAAAATTGTACAAATTTGTATGGAAAATTTAGAGGTACCTTCACATTTTCACTCATAACTTTTGAACCGCCTGACCGATTTTGCTCATTTTAAATACCAAACTGCTCGGGAGGATGTTCAATAATCTGGGTAAAAATAGGCACCCCCGCTTGCGTCTTCGCGTCGTGATCGTGATTTCAACAGACAGACAGACAGACGGACAGACAGACGGACATCGCTAAATCGATTTAAAATTGCATAAGGATCACGAATATATATACTTTATGGGGTCTTAAACCTATATTTCGACATATTACAAACGGAATGACAAACTGATATATACCCTCACCATATATGGTGGAGGGTATAAAAAAGAAAAAGAACGAAAACTTATTAATGGTACCTGGTCCACGATTTTTTTAAGGTGAAGAACACCCAATTGAAAATCTAACTGCACGTCCCTCATAATAACGGGCTTAAATTTTAGTTATTTTGGAAACGGTATTTTAAATACACCGGATTTCTAGTTTTTTTGGGCAATTAAAAGCACCAAGCAAAACTACACGTTACCCAATAATGTGTAAAGTAATGTGTAGCCATAGGGACTCATGGATTACTTTACAGCTTACTTCACTGATGAATTTTACAGGCGATGAGCCTCAAAGTAGTGTACATACCCATTACTTTAGAGGTGATAATGTAAGGGGTTACTTATATGGTTACGAGAATGGAAAAAGTAATCTGTCTAAAAATAGATTTTTTAAAGAGGAATTTTTATTAAAAAAATGATTACAAATATTTTAAACGTTATTAAAAATAATGTGGTCATAATGGGAATCGATCCAGGGAACTCTGGTTGCCAGCCAAGAAATCTACCCACTGAGCTATCGACGCATATAGTATTTGATTGCTTTAAACTTAAATGAATTGGTGCGCTTCGTTTTTTCGCTAGTGTTGTCAAAACAAACATACATTAACCTTTTGCTTACAAAAAAACACAAAGTAATGTATCTAAAAATAGATTTTCAAAAATATTTAAATTATTACTTTACATTTATAAATCATATATTACGTAATCAATAATGGGTAACTTATTACTTTATGCTTGAAAATAATGAAAGAGGTAACGAGCTATCATTACAAGGTAACGCATGAGAATATCGCACCCATTACCAAAGTTTTGCTGGGCAATTAAGACACAATCACAAAAACTCAAAGTATCTTTTTTTTTGCTAGAAAAACCAAATTTGATTGAAAACAAGTGAAAATTTACGTGAAATTTATTATGAAATCAAACAACTTAACATACAAACTTGTTTTTTTTACTCCTGCAACGGGTTTTCAGTTTTTTGGGTCAAGGACAGTCGGTTAAAAGGGGGCTTAAATCGGTAGCGTTATTTAAGCGGTATTACCTGCCAACCCTATTATTATTTGTATGACAGAAATTTATAAACTAAAATGGAATAAGAAATTTTATAACAAATGTTTCTTTTATGTTTATTTTTTTAAACGTTTTTGTTTACATGTTCTTAAAGCGGAAATGAAATACTATGAATGAAAAATCAAAACCTTGCCAATGTGCAGTAATTTTACTAGTAGTCCTTGTATTATTTGTTTTTTTTTTTTTTTTTTTAATTTAATGTTAAGTTAAAGAAACACAAAAATATGGTTGTTTTGCTATTTTACGACAAAAAATAAAGAGCCTTAACCTTAACATAGACTAAAGCATCAAGTTTTGGTTCAGAATACACAAATATAAAATGAATGAAATAAACGAAAAATTAAATTCGAAATCATTTCCAAGGTAGTTCTTCCAAATATTAATTGTGCTGTGGTTTACATCGCTCGCAGAGTTTATGCACTCAGAACAAAAAGTTAGTAGGAAAATTTGTAAACGGCTTTCAATCCCACTTTACCATTTTTGTACTGATTTTTAGTAAAAAAAATTATTATTTAGCAAATCTTTTTGCGATTTACATTTTACAAATTACAGAATTTTTACAGAATATTTCCCAATTTTTGATGCTAATTTCAGAAATTATTTTACAAATTTTTGAAAACCGATTTGCTAAAATTTGCAAAAAAAATTACTAATTTTAAAAAAGAGGATATTGAAGGAAATGTTATTTCTAATTAAAACTTACACTTACAAACTTAAATTGCTTTAAAATGTTACATAGATTAAAAAAGGGATCGAAAGTGAAGATACCGATTCGTGTCTAAAAATAGGATATCCACTTAAAATAGCACTAAAAAGTTTTTTTAGTTCTAAAAATCAGCCTTAAAAACAATTAAAATTAAGCGTTAAAACATTATTTTTTGAAAAAAATACAGACTTTTTTTGGTGAGTGTGGTTGTCTCCAGGGTCTGAAAATTTGTCTCTAGAGAATATATGTCATTTAATTTGAACAGTGTCTTGTGATTTATTTTAAAATGTTGGGCCTAGTACAGAATGCATTGATTGAATGTTCAAAATGGTATTTTGGCTCCAAATATTTTAATAGAAAACTGAAAACAATGTTCAAATGTGAAAACAGTGTTCGTGTGATGTGTTTTTTTAGAAAACACACTTCATATAGTTTGCATAATTAAACAAGTCTAATGTTTTCAATTTCTGTTTAAATTCTTTTTTCCATATATTTTCCAGGTCTCCGTCATAAATGCGTTAGTAGCAATGATTGTGAAGATGGTCTGGTGTGTCAATATGAAAATTCAAATCGTACAATTGGTGTGGCCAAGTTTATGTCAACAAAAACTAAAATCTGTTTGTGTGATAATGATAATGGTTATTTCGAAGACTTAGTTCATGATATTTGTAGTGGCGGTAAGTGTGATTGCAGTAGTTGGTTTTAATGGCTAATAAATCGAATTTCTCTTTTTATTTAGCTGCTAATCTTGTGATATCATTTTTAACCGCAGTGTTGCCTTTTGTTGTTTACTCTAGCATAAAGAATTATTTTTAAAAAATATTAAACTTTTTTTTTAATTGTAGAGTAGAAATATTTGCACATTTTTTCTATATAACAAATATCTTAATTAATGAGCATAGAAAACCAAATTTTTTTTAAAACAAAAGTACATACAAAATACTATATTTTTCTATTTGCCTGTATAATTTTTATCAAAAACAATATTTAAATATTAGCTTATTTGGCTTTATAAACAAATCAAAATTCTTTAAAATTTGCATAGACATATGCTTTTGTCGGTTTGAATCGAATATGAAATACCCTACATAAATATTTTGAACTGATTTTAAAAAACTCGGTAGAAAATATATTATTTTAAGCCAATATTTATTAGAATGGTTCACGAAATTTAATTTAATGAATTTTTGACTAACAATTTTTGACTTCAGAAGTGATTGTGCTTTTTATAAAAAAGTTAAATTTTAAAATGAAAATTATTAACCGAAAATGATTTATAATTAAACTATTACATCATAGCGAAATTTTTGCGAAAATTTTTTGATACCGCTCCAGGGAATAAATAGTCATTTAAATTTCTTATAATAATTATATAAAATATGTTGAAAACTTTATAATTGAATATGTAAAACCTACGTAGTTTCATTTTTTAAGTTTTCAACTTTCAAATTCCGTACAAATTTTAAACCAAAAACAAAAACTTAAAAAAATCGAAAATTCATATTTTGGAGTATTATAATTAATTAAATGAAATTTTTATCACAAATTGCATTAATCTAATATAACGAAATTAAAACTGCGTTTACATATGCTCGAAATCTAGTATACACCATACACAGCAAAAATTAAAAAAAATATTAAACATTTTTCATAGATTGTTTTTGTAAATTCAAATAAACTTTTATTAAAAAGCACCAACAATGGAATTTCTTAATACAAAAAAATTTTTTTTTTTTTTTTTGTAACTTCAAATGTTATTTTCAATGAATTTTCATATGAAAAATAACAATTTACAAACATTTCAAACAAAAAAATTTAAGAAATCGAATTTTAATTTTTAATTACTTAAAATTTTGTGATTTTTTTCTGTGTATGATCCAAGTTCGGTTTTAACTACCATTAATGATACCAACTTACTTTCTACATTACATTAAAACATATAATAATGAGTTCTTAATAATTAGTTATTTTTTTAGATATTTTAAATCAATGAAGAAAGCGTTACTAATAACGACTTATTTTATTCATTATTTCATATACACAAAATTTTAAGTAATTGAAAATATTTTCTTAAATTCAAATTCGATTTATAAATATTTCTTATTTGAAATATTTTATTTAAAATATTTATAAATTGTTGTTTTTCATTTACAAATTCTTCAAAAATAAAAATGAATTTTTTTCGGTGAAGAAAACAATGTTCTAATTTTTTTTTAATTTTTTATATCTTTTATGCTGACGCGTAAGCATTCTTGTGTGATGCAAGTCATTTATGTTTTTATTAATCAAATATAATATGCCGAGGTTGCTACGATGGAAGAGTAGTCGACTGGCAGTCTGGAGACCCAGGTTCGATTCCCAGCATGACCACATTTTATTAAAAAAAATTATAATAAAAACAAATTTTACATTTTTCTTAAATGTTTTTTCGGACTCATCATTTTTTGTCCATTCTGGTAAGCATATAGGTAAGGACATATTTTTCGTATAATGATGCGTAAATATATGTCATTATTTTGCTTGACATCCTCATGTTAAGGTAATGAGAAAAGTATCTGGCTACCATTACCAGATATGACACGTATTGATGTACCCATGGAGGTGCGCCCGGGCCTTTTCCCGCAATAATTTCAAAATATAAAATTATGTATATGTGTAATAAAATATTTCTTATAAAACAACTGAGCATTTTAAAAATCAGTTGTGCATTAAATTTTTTTCAAAATCAAAAAATTAGTAACAAAATTTTTCTATACCAGTCGTGGCAGTTAGTGGATACTAATTATACCCTCATATATTGTGAGGGTATATTAGTTTGTCATTGTGTGTAACATGCGAAATATGGGTCTAAGACTCCATAAAGTATATGTATTCGCGATCGTTATAAAATTTTAAGCCGATCTACCGGTATTTGTGAGTCTTCTACCTTTTGGACGTAGTGATAGCGCGCTCTCATCTAGTGGCCCCACGATATCTTCCTCAATCAACCCGGTAACACGGTAACACGGTAGCATTTTACCAGTTTGATTGGTTCTATGTGCCTAGCACGTTGCTCTTCTGGTGTTTTCCACGACCCCTTCCTAGGGGATCATATCTTCTGGATCTCCTATGTCCCTCTCATATGGGTTCGGAACTCTTTGGCACCTTGTCCTTAGTATGCGATGCATAAACCTGTCGCAGCTACTCCATGCTTCTTCCGTTATCAGTATCACATCCATCAGATTTGATGCGTTCAATACCGCTCTTAGATTTTCATATAGATTCTATCTCAGATGGGTCCTCCTTTGGCAATAAAACATCAAATGTTCAGCACAATATTTATCTGCGTCACAATGTTCACAATTCCTTAATTGTCTTAGCTTAAACCTATGTAAGTAGCTATTGAAGCCGCCATGCCCCGTCATGATCTGGCTTATATAATGGTTAATTTGTCCGTATTTCATGTCCATCCACTTTTTGCTATTTGGCAAAAGCTTAAAGGCCCATCTTCCGTTTTCATCTTCTTCCCAGCGTTCTTGCTAATTAATCATCAGTGATTTTTTTTTAACATTTTCCTTTATTTCAGATACTGATCTCGCAGTATTTATCGTTCCTTTATTTTCGGACGCTATTGTCTTCAAATCGTTCCGTATTTAACTCGTTTCCCTTACTTGGAGGTCTATAGGAGTATTTCAGCAAGAACTGTCCGTCTCTTGAAATGGCGATCCTGGTGCGAAGACGCAAGCGGGCCGCTTATTTTTATCTACATTAATGGACATACTCCCAAAAAGTTTGGTATTGAAAATGCTCAAATTTGCGTTAAAAAGTTGTGAGTGAAAATATGAAGGTACATCTAAAACTGCCATATTTGAAGACCTTCCTCTATTGTAGACCTGCATTATTAAAGTAACTTCAACAGAAGTTTTCTACATGAAAGCTTTAACAGTAATATATAAGCCTCGTTAAAGTTATTTGAAAAGCTTTAACAAGCAGGTTCCATATAGGTAGTGCAGGATATTAAAAAATCTATGTAACATCGTAAATTATGGGGCTTTTTTGACTTTTAAATCCGATTTAATATACTGATTTTTACCTTTGGAAAAATAGTGTTGAAAATTAAATCAGAACAATTATATACATAGAACGATGTGTTTTAGTATACCTACTATGAAAATGTAGTGCATTATACAGTTTAAAACTTAGCTTACAATCAGCACCAAAATATTTTTTTTAATGTTTTACATTCATACAAAAATTACAAATTTTATTGCATGTTTAATAGACACAAATTGTTTTTTATTTATTTAGAAATTAAAAAAAATAATACGTAGTAAGAGTTTCTAGGATTGTAATAATGCAGCGTAAATAATCATATAAACAATTATATCCTACTGTCAGTTACTATCAATAAGTTCGGTATGCACGATTTAAATCTTCATTACACATATCGATTTTACTTTAAAATTACACTTTACAATTATGTATTTTGAGTTTTAAAATTTTTTAACCACAAATGTCGAACAAAGTTATTTTATTTTCTAGTGTAAATTCGTCAACATTTTGATTCCGATATATTACTGTCCCGGCAGCCTTAGAAAAATTATTAATTAATGCTAACTTACCTTAAAATAAGCAAAGCTTATGCAAAATTTGTATGGATTTAACAATGGTGAACAACAATGATTAACTTTGGTTATTTTTGGAAAAAGTTGGCCACCCTAAAACTACTCGTTACTAAAACAAAATTTTATATTCAGATTAAGATTTATAAATTTCATATTCATTCACTCGTACATATTTGTCATTTAATACTCAATGTAAGTTTTATCAATAAAATAGCTTAATGTTTATTTCACTTAACATGCATTTTGATTTCATATTTTCTTTAGTATTCTTCTAGAAATACAAAAATAGTGATGCAATGTTTATAACTTAATATTATACAAAGAAAATATATACAATTTAATGTCACGTAACATATTATTTAAATTATAAGCCTAACGATATTAATAAACACATACACTTACACAAATATTAAATAAAAAGTATTTAAAATAATTGTAATAATAAATATTGTAAACATTTTCATACCTTTAATTTTTAATAAAAGTCCAAAAACAAAAATAAATAAAACAAAATTAATGGTAATAGGTTCAAATTTATTCAAGGAATCTCAAAATGACAGTTGGAATGTATAATAACCCAGGTAATGAAATTTCAGCCAAATTAATGAAATTTTTAATGTTCAGTGTGTTTGTTTATTCCAAATTCTTACTAATTTTAAAAAAAGATTTCTATTCATCTCAGTCTCACTCAAATCTCTCTCCTCTTAAGTGTTTATTTTTTGATTAGCTAATCAGGCCACAGCGATGCCGTTTTGGTTTTTTTAACCCAAATTGATTAGCATTTCCAATGTGGAGATGTCAACTTTTTTTCATTTTGGTCACTTTTTTGGCAATCAAATATATAAATTGTTCTTCTGTATTTTTAAATGTTATTTAACAGTAAACTTTTTTCTATACGCCTTTTTTACGTTGATTTGTTAACACTGTTAAGTTTTTTTATAAAAGTATGTATGCTCTGGATTACCAAAATATGGATGACTGTTTTAATTGGCGGCACTCTATCGGTGGGAAAAAGAACTATGAATTTAAAAATTTATAAGTAAACTTAAGTGTTGTTGGTAAAAAAAGTGAAAACCATTAAATAAATGCACAATGGATAAGTTAGTATTTTACATGCTTGAATGTATATGAATTCAAGAATATTTTTTAACTTCCCAAGATGCATTTTTACGGTTTTTTTTCATCAGGTTTTCAATTTTATAAAAAGCCAAAATAAAAACGTGACAATGGATTGTAATTGCTTTCTTTGAATGTTTTCTTTGTCTCGTTTATTATTTTCCTTTGTTTTAATAAATAATGTGTACAGTCAAAATTAATTAAAAATGGGATAAATTTAGGTAAATATTCACGTTCATTTTTAATTTAAAAAACGGTACGGATACGTACCGGTTACGGCATTCTGAAAATAGAGTCATTCCGTTTTTTAAACGACACAAGGGTCCGTAAACGGTCCTTCAATGACTCGGAGTTGGATTCCATTTACGACGAACTGAAAACGGAACGTTTTGTTTAGTTGGGTTATTCTAGGTTTTTATTATAAAAGACTGCGGTCAATGCAAATAGTGAATCCGAAGGTTTATCATCTGAAAGCGACAATGAAAGCAGGTAATTTTGTTATTTTTTTTATAAATATTTGCTATAAAATAATATTTCCAATACAAATTTAAATAATTAATATTTATATATAAATAATTAAAAACAAAAAACTTTAAATTTCTTTTTATTTTTTCATTTGGGAACTTTTTTGTTAAAATATTGGTCACAAAAAACTTTTTCCGTGACAAATCTGGTCAGGTCTAACGTTATTTCTCAGTGTAAAAAAAATCCGTTTTTTCTATTTTTATTTGTTCGCGAATTCGGGCATGCTTTTTTGAAAACCAAAAAAAAAAAACATTTTGAAAAAGAGCGGATTTTTCCTGGAAGTTAAAAGTATATCAGGAGAAAAAAGAGGAAACTGATAGAAATTCCCCAGAGTTTTGATGTTGCCGAAAAAAATTTGTCTCATTTCAACCTTCGCAACATGTTTTCATTTGGCCGAACGAGATGATGCAAAAATACCAAGGAGAACCATGGAATGTGTAGTGTCTCTAATAACTGTGTACTCTTTCTTTTTACTACAATTGCAAAAATTTTACTTACTTTTTTATATCGAAATTTTCCAGCTAAAGAATCACTGCAAATCCTGCCTAACCGATACTCCAACACATTTAAAGAATTTTAAATTTCAACAAATACAAATGCACACTAATCTTCCACAAGCACCTAAGGTTAAAAAGAAAAAGCCTTTTCGATTGCAGATGCGTGTTATACTTTACTCTTTCTGTCATTTTAGAAATCAATACTTAGTTCTGCAACAAAGTGCTATTAAAAAAGTATTCAGTTAAAATAAATTATGATATGTAAACGTATACTTAATTTATATTATAAATCAAAGGAATATATTAAAACATTATGCAAATATTGTAATATATTCATTATTTAAAATTTTAAACAAAAATTTAATTACATAATAACAAATAATATATTTTCACAAGTAATAAAAAAGATTTGGTGCTACTTGTACCCGATTACTTATGCAGAAAAATGTCAGCACTAATATGAAATGTAAAAAGAAAAGAAATGTAAAAAAGTAAAAAAAAAAATTGAAGACGCGTGTGTTAATTTGTGAAAATTGGAAAAAAGTGAGAAAAATTAAATAAAACTAATAAATAAAATGAATAACAAATCAAAACAAAATGCTTTAACCGTTGAAAAAAAAAATTTAAAAGAAAAGTGGAAAGATACAGAAATATAGATAGATTTGTAATTGTTGGCAGAGCAGGCACACCGGCTAGTGTGGAAAGTTGTCCGTCCGCTAGTAAAAATATAAATATTTTGGAAGATGAAGTGGATATTTCTAAAAATATTGAAGAAATAGGGAATGTCCAAAATAATGAAATTAGCCATTAGCTGCAAATCAAAGTAGGGGCTACATTGCCATTGTCATCGATTGATGAGGCACAGGATGTTGAAGAAAAGTTGGAGAAGCCAGAACAGCGTGAGGCAATGGTATTTTAAAATATAATGCATACCATATTTGTCATTTAATAAAAATATACATTTATTTGCTATTTACAGAAGTAATATCTCTTCCATCTCAAAGGTGGCAAAGGAACAGTGGATGAAGTGTTTAACAAAAAAATGAAGGATGAACTAATTAGCCTTTTTAATTTTGATAGCAGAAAAGAGAAGCGAGCGTTGGTGCAGCTAACGCTCATCAATGAGATACCAAGTGGTATGATTTATAATCGACAAACATGCAGTATTTTTTAATAATAAATAATTATTATTTTAGATGATTTTGCTGCAGAAGGGGGTAATTCCTTTAAAAAGGAGTTAAAAAAAAGCGTAGAACTTAGTCACAACAGATTTAAGCAACGCAATTTCGTTAAAAAAAAGTTATTATTAATTTGTTGTTTATTAATTCACTTTAAATTAATTTTACTTTTATTTTTTATATTTATTTTTTATTTTTATTATTTTTATTATATTTTTTATATATTATGTATTTTTATATATTTTTTATTTTTACCATATTTATTATATATTATATATTTTTATATATTTTTTTGTTTAAAATGAAATTTTATCAAAGTTATTTCTGGTAGTTTTAAAAAACTTTAAATGAATTTTATTCCAATGTTTTTATTATATTTTTTATATATTATAAATTTTTTAATATATTAAATATTTTTTATATATTATATATTTTTTATAAATTATATATTTATTTGTTTAAAATGAAATTTTATCAACGTGATCTCTGGTAGTTTAAAGAAACTTTAAATGAATTTTATTCCAATGTTTTTGTTATATTTTTTTATTTTTATTATATTTTCTATTTATTTTATTAGTTTTTCCTTAAAATAAAATTTTATTGAAAACATGAAAAAGGGTTTTTATTCAGTAGGAATAACCAATCTTTAGGAATAAAATAACTGGTAGTATTCAGTAGCACTAACCAATATTAATAACGATTAACTAATGAGTTATTTATAGGAATACAATAACCGATAGTATTCAGTAGCACTTACCGATATATGAATCGGTTAATTAACGAGTAAATTATTAAGTGGTTATACGGATATATGTATCGGTTAACTAACAAGTTATCTATTATATATTACTACGGTTAACTATGCAGTTATATACACGTTAGCACGTTAGCGAGCGAGAGCACTATAGTGTTTTCTGTTCTAAACAATAATGCGAGAGAAAGAGATATCAGCTTACACGTATATAAGAGAATAGGTTAGTTTTTTCCCAATGCTCTGCACAAAATAACTGAAAGTTTTAGAATTTCTAACTCATACTTTGGTTATGAATACTTTTTATGTAACGCGTTATATAACCCGTACTGTTCTTGCAGGGTAAATTTTAATACATTGCACTATGGGTAATTTGATACATTTTTTGGCCAAAATTAAAATTTCACACTTTTGAAAATCAAGCTTTTGTTGTTGCAGTTTAATTAAGAATACTTCAAAGCATTTAGAAGTAAATTTTTGACTCTCAAAGTCATTGTTTACAAACAACAATTTAAGTGAAACCATAGAGGAAGAATACAAAATACAAAGGTTCGGAAACTGAGAGAAAACAGGGGAAAATTGAGCAAATTTCCCTGATTTTTGCAAAAATTTGAGCAAATTTTCCTGTTTTTCAAACCCAATTGGAAAATCTGCTCAAAACTAATTGGATTTGCTAAGAAAATCAATGGGAATCGCAAAAAAACCAATTTGAAAATATGCCGAACCTTTGTAATTTGCCCATATAAAACCAAGAGAAAGTTTTTTACTACGTGAGCGATATAGACAGGGTGTGATGGAACGTTCATTATGTGATTTTTTGATGACAATACAATGCAATATTTTCTAATAAAAAACGCTTGAAAAATTAAGTTAGATATGGAAAACAAGAGTAATGGTAAGTGGTAAATAAATAAATAATCATTTTGGAAGTAGAATAATTTATTAGTGGAAAAAATTCATTCTTTCGGCCTAACCTCAATTTTCAAAAAATAAAAATTCTTATCAAGCTTTGGATTAGCTTTAAAAAAACCTTAATATTTTTTAATGCTGGAGTTAATATAGTTTTGTTAATTTTAATTTAATTTCATCAATTTCATGCTGCGATTTTTGCGTTTTTTGATATATGCCATGTTTTGTAGACTTCGCTTATAGCGAACTTGCTGAGGTTTGGTTCGAAGAAAGAAACAAAGGAGAGAAAGAAACTGCTGTTTTGAAGTATATGTTTAGGAAAATAGGTGATGGCGAAACGTTGAGTAAAGAAGTGATTGGTCTTAAACAAAAGATCACAAGTTTTTGTCATTATTTGTCTCATAAATGGCAAAATTAACATAGAAAACGTGTTGTGTTTGAGACGAAAAATTCAGAATGGTTAAATGCTCAGTTCAAAATTGAAGTTAAAAAGTTTTCCGTTGAGCCGAGTACATCCGAAGTTGGACGCTCAAAAAAATTTTTGGAGAGAAAAGCGCATGTTCGATAAAAAGGAATGCTGATGAACTCTTAAAATCAGTACAACATGAAACGGAGCTGTGTGTTCGCGCAGCAACAAAATCGCACACTGCCAATAGGATTGTTGAGATGCAAAGGGAGGTTGTAGCGGCGGCAATGGCCTTAAATGTAGTTGTTCTTAAAGCAAATCTCATTGTAAGTTATGGCTTTGATGGCAGTACAGGCCAATTATTATATAAACAGCGGTTTGACGAGCCAGTTGCTTCTGGCGACTTCGATTTGTCTTTATTTGCAACCACCCTCATTCCTTTTAGGCTTATCGACTCTTTCGGAAAACCTCTTTGGAATAACCGTACCCCTCAGTCGATAAGGTTTTGTCGCCCCATAAAGCTTCAGTACGTAAAAGAGACAAGAGAGACTATTTTAGAAGAAGATTTGGATTTGAAAAGACAAACTGCAGGGTTGAAGAATATAAGAATACAAGTTGATGAAACAAGGATCATTAAAAAATGTTTCAAGTTATCACTCAAGCAAATCCAAGGACTTTATGAAAAACACAAACTTTGAGAGTGAAATATTTCATGCGAAAGAAGGTAACCTAAAATACAGATTAAGTCCTTTGCATTGTTAGATTCGTGTTTTTGAGTTCATATTGTACGCAGGCTACAAGTCCGAAGAGGAACGAAAGGTCGTATTGGAAAAAAAGAAAAATTCAGAACTTGTTTTGGGAAAAAACGTCTCTTCACGTAGACAAGCCAAAAACGGGAGGATTTGGCAGCACAAATTAGGGAAACACTGCTCGTCGGGCTTTCGCAGATCATGCCCTCTGGTGTTCACGAAGAGTTAGTATATTTACTAAAAAACATTTTGATTTGTATATGTTGACAGTTCCCCTTGGATTCAGAAAAATTCAAAACTTTTTGCTTTAATACCGCAAAACTCATGCAAACAAAATATTCTTGGCTTCCAATGACACCGACTGTTCATAAACTTTTAATTCATTCAAGAGAAATAGTAGAAAATACAATTCTTCCAATTGGCTGTCTTGGAGAAGATGCTGCTGAGTCACACTTTACACAATTTACAAATCTGATAGACTGCTTAATGCCAGAAAATGTAGCCGCAAAAATAATATGTCAGATATTTTTAACAGAGCCATGGATATGTCTGACCCACTTGTTTCTTCTATATATCTAAAGACGAGAATGGATACTAGAAAACGTCTTCAGCTTCCACATTGAGGATCTAAGCGCAAGTGAAGACGACGAATACGAAGATGATGTCAATACTACAACAGACTTTATGTACATAAATGTTTTAGATGATATTAATTTACAAAATGACTTTATTAAATTGAAAGAAGAAAACAGCCATTTTTAAAATCTAATTCTGTATATAAGGGTGTCTTATTTTTTTAAGATAATAAAAACTGAATTAAAATTATGTCAAAAAATCTTTTATTATACAATGAAATTAAAAAAAAATAGATATTAATATTCAATTTTCTTAAGCTAAAGATCTTTTTTTATAAAATTTCTTATTTTATTTTCGATATTTCGCTAACAATTTGTTAGCATCTTCAGGAAAACAAAATTTTAATATTTATAAAAAGTTGACAAACAAAAAAATATTTAACATTTAAATATAAAAAATATTTAACATTTAAATATAAATTAAATTTTTAAAAAATTAAATTAACATTTAATCAAATAGAAGTGGTAATATTATAAACAACATTTTCTTGCTAAAGATCATAAAAAATATTTTCATATTGGTTTAATACTTTGGTTTATGAAATTTAACATAATAAATGCTGTTTATAAAATAAAATAACATTATGAAATTAAATTATTATAGTTATTAAAAACATATCTATACATTTAAGTTTTCTAATTTTTTACTAATTAAATATCTATAATTCTGAGCTAAATTTTCTGTGTCAGCTTTAAAGTTCATTCTCTGTGTCAAAGGTGTATTAATGATTTCTAACATTTCTAACATATAACGTTTTTTATAATTATTTTCTGTTCTTAATATTGAAACATTTTCAAAGTTAGGATGGTGATTTAATATAGAACAATGAGATGACAATGCGGTTTTTTCCGAATTAATATTTCTATGTTTTTGGTCTGATTTATGTCCTGAAATTCTGGTTTTCAATTTATTCTTTGTCGTTCCTATATATACTTTATCACAATTTTCCTAATCATTTCCCTGACAAGGTATCTTGTAAACTAAATTTGACATATCCCACTTATCAATTCTATCTTAAGTCTTACTAAATAATTTCCCTAATGTATTAAAATTACGATGAGCTATTCCATATTTCTCCTTATCAAAGATGTTAGATCTCGCCAATCTCTCTGATAATCCAGGGACATATGTTAAAGATTTAAAAATTCGTGGTTCAGTTATATATGCTCCATTTTGTGTTATCCTATTTCTATATTGACCTACTAATCTATAAGATAACTCAGTTGGAAAACCATTATCTCGTAATATATCTCTGATCTTTATAATGTTTCCTCTATGAAATTCTACATCACTTATTGTCAATACTCTCTCTATAAAATTCTTAGCTGTGTTCATGATAATGTTCCTACTATGTTTAGAGTAATAATTAATTATTCTCCCTGATACAGTTGGTTTCTGATACCAATCCATTATTAATCTGTTGTCTCTCTTAATTATCAATGTATCCAAATATGGGAGTATCGAATTACATTCTCTCTCCATTGTAAATTTAATGTTTTTATCAAAACTATTTAATGTTGTAAGCATGTTGTTAACTGCTAATTCTGGAATGATACAAAATAAGTCATCTACATACTTCGTCATTATCCTTGGTTTTACACTTTATTTCTCTATAGACTCATCTAGCAATTTCTCCATTATTATATCCGCAATAATTGGAGAAGCTGGAGATCCCATTGGAAGTCCCATTTGTTGTATATATATATTCCTATTGTACTGAAAATATCTATTGTCCTCTATACAAAATTTTAAAATACGTAAAAATAAAAATTTTTCCATCTCTGTATGTTGCATTATCACGTCCCACTTTTCTTCTATTGTACTCATTGCTAAATTAACTGGTATACTAGGAAATAGTGAAACAACATCAAATGAAACTAAAATCTCATAATTTTCTATATGTTGTCCTCTAATTCTATATTTAAATTGTAAAGAATTCTTAATATTGTATCTAGAAAATTTTGTTATCTCTTTAAGAATATTTACAATATATTTTTATAAATATTAAAATTTTGTTTTCCTGAAGATGCTAACAAATTGTTAGCGAAATATCGAAAATAAAATAAGAAATTTTATAAAAAAAGATCTTTAGCTTAAGAAAATTGAATATAAATATTAAAATAAGATCAAATAAAGATATATTATTTTTAAAAAAATAGATATTTAATAGTTAGTTAACTATCTTTTTACTAACTAATTTTTTTGAGTGCAGGGTTGATATTTTTTTAGATCTTCCCAAATCATTAAATAAGGGTCCTCTTACTCCAAAAACGTCTTTTACAGTTCGAAAAACTTTTCAGACTGGCAGTTATTAATTTTGGCCAAAAAATGGGATAGATTACCCATAGTGCATTGTAGTAAGTATATGAATGGGCACATTAAAAACGCTATGTTAATTGGCCGCCCCGATCATGTGATTTAAGACCGTTGGACTTCTTTCTTTGGGGATATTTAAAAGAAAAAGTGTACGTCAATAAGCCAAGAACAATTCAAGAGCTAAAGGATTATATAATTCGGCACATTAACGACATTGAACCTTACTTATGTCTCAGCCATTGAAAATATGGACCATCCGTGGACAAGCCGTGGCGAGCATTTGGCCGATATTTTGTTTCACACATAAATGTCGTATATACTTCTATCATAATAAAAAATAATAAGATAATTCTATGAAAACTTTTTGTTTTATTTACAAATAACATCGTGCATTATGGTTGGGCCACACTTTATATTTATCTCTGTACATTTTTTTAAGAATATTGAAATATTTGCCGTTGATGTTATGTTGTTGTAATATTACCAAAAACCTTTTATTCTAATTTTTTTTAGTTATACTCATTTTTATTAAGGGTATAAAACTGGCCATAAATGTGTAAAACTTTCTGCTCATTGCGCTGTCGGAAGGAAGTTAGGTTTGAGGAAAGAGGGAGTAGTTTCTGTAGACATTTAATTTAAATTTCACTAAGTTGTAAGTGACGGGAAAGACCTCACATACGGATAGTACGACTAAAGAACGAGTTTTTCCTGTTATGCCCCTGCGGGAAAAAAGGGGTGAGTTGGGTTCCTAAAGTACCTACCACGTACGCTGTTCGTATAGAAACTTCTCGCGGCTAAGTACCCTGGCACATTTAGAACTCGGCTGTTTGCGTTGCAGAAAAGTATGTAATGGTGTTTTTGTTTCTACGTTAATTACCAAACGCTTCCTTTCTGGATCTGACTGCATCCTTGAATACCTGGTTAGAGTTTAAAATTTAAAAAATTGATAGTCGCAATGGGTTAAAATTTTGTGGAAAAGTATAGATATAATTTGGACTTAAGATTGAACAAATTAATTTAAGTTGTGGAGCAAAAATATTGCAAAGCTAACTCTGATATTAAGAAAGTCCTATGAAATTGCCACGGTCCCATGTACGGCATTTTTACGAGTTGACTCACAATGGACTAAAACTTTGCAGAAATAATCTAGACGTAATTCTGACTTGAAATTGTGAACTTCTTTTTAACTTAGGGAACAAAACTATTCCGATACTGGCTCTTGAATTCAGAAAGTCCTTCACATTTCATACGCAATGGTGTACAATGGACTAAAGCTTTGCAGAAATAATCTAGACGAAATTCTGACTTGGAACTGCAAACCTTTTTTTAAGCTGTGGAATAGAAATATTTCGATACCTGCTCTTGAATTGAAAGAGTCCTTCATTTTTTATACATTTACATGGAAACATCATGGTCTTATTCGGTCCCATGTCCGCCGTTTCTACAATGGACTTAAATTTTGCAGAAATAATCTAGACGAAATTCTGATTTGGAACTGTAAACTTTTCTCAAGTTGTGAAACAAACATATTTCGATACTGGCTCTTAAATTAAGAAATTCCTGTACCTGTTGTCATACATTCAAAATATTACATTAATATTATAAATATAAATTGTTTAGATTTCTTTTGTTAAAATTTTTTAATTTTGTTGCATTCAAAGTAATAAATTGTAATTTAAAAAAAGACGAAATTTTAAAACTTTTTTCTTGTTGCTGATAGTTAAAATTGTGATACAAAAATACTTTTATGATAAAAGTGATTATTTTATACACATTTTAAAATTTATTGGCATATGTACTGTTATAACAGTCCTGAAAAAGGTAGAAAAGGTCTACATCATTATATTTATTAAATCTTTATAAAAATGACATAGAATTAATGACAAATGATTTATGAAACTGTTTCATCAATACGATTAAACTTTTTTTCATGAATACGACAAATTTTTTAAATATGTAAGTATGCAGAAAAGTAACCCAACAAAGAAAGTGAAGAATTAGAATTTCAAATTAAAAATGTTTAAAGACTGTCTACAAGTATAAATTTTTTTTTTTTTAATTTTGTATATATTATTTTGATCTGCAAGTTTATTATTATTTTAGAATCTTTCGGGTTCGAGATCATAATTAAGAGAAAGGGGATATGCGAAATATATTTTCCACCCGTACAAATGAGAATTTTCCAGAAATAAAAACATTAGCAGTTGTCAACAGTATATGGTTTGAAATTAAAAAGATGGTTGTCAGGGTAAATTTTAAAAATATATGGAAATAGCTCATCACCATCATTCATTAAGTTTGGAAAATTAATTGCGCATATCCCTTATCCTTTGAATGGTTGATATAATGGGTGATCTTTTAGCAACTTTCTTTTTGGCAACACTGTTTTTGGCAGCTCAGCTGTTTTCGTGTAACGTATTACTGTCAAACATGTTCAGTTTGGTCTAGAATTTAACCATGAATCGACTTACAAACGAACAACACTTGCAGATTATTGAATTTTATTATAAAAATTCATGCTCGGTTAAGAAAGTGCATCGTGCACTTCTTCCATTTAATGGTCAGTTTGGGCGACCTTCTGAGGCGGCTATTTGGAATCTTATGACTAAATTTCGCACCAAATTTACATTATTGGACATTAAACCACCAACACGCATACGTAGAGTGCGGGCAGAGGATAATATCGCAGCTGTATCCGCCAGTGGAGTTGATAACCGTGAATTATCGATTCCGCGCCATTCGCAGGAATTGGGCCTGCTGCAAATTTTTTTTGCCCAAAATGGAGGAGCTGGACTTGGCTGACATGTGGTTCCAACAAGACGGTGCCACACAGCACGCGAAACAATGATCCAATTGAGAGGCGAGTTTGGTGAACAGTTTATTTAACGTTTTGGGCCGGTCAATTGGCCGCCTAGATCGTGCGATTTAAGGCCTTGAGATTATTTTTTATGGGGCTATGTTAAGGCTATAGGGACAAGCCCGCAACGGTTGACGCACTGGAAGCCAATATTGAAGAATTTATTCGTGAGATACCGGCCGATATGTTGAAGAGAGTATTGGACCCAGCGTATGAACCATTTAAGGCGCAGCCACGGTCAACATTCACATGAAATCATCTTTAAACATTTCTCTAAATTTTATGTGTTTAAATCAAATCCGAAAGCTCTTAAAAAATCATCGATTATAAGCTTGTCCAAACCATGAGTTGTTGTGGATAGTGGTTCAGAATGAGGCCGACAATGACCTGGTCGCTCAGGTAAAATGAGTGGCGCACCCTCTAGCGCTGATCCTCACAATAGTTTCCGTATTCTCTTAATTATGATCTCGAACCCGAAAAATATGTAAGTTAAATTTCTGAAAAATTCTTAAAATGCTGCAGAAAATAAAACTAAGTTTTTTTTGCAATTTGATGACAGAAACTTATTTGTATTATAAAATAATTAAATTTTCGATTAAAATATTAAGTGCTTGCAAAAGGTCACAATTTGAATTTTAATTACTTAGACCACTAGAAGGTACGATTTAGTTAAATACTGAGTGTAGGCCTTCATTGTAAAACAATTTTGTTTTATATTTTGTAAAAACCCCAAAAACCATACATGTAAAGACTTTCTTCAAGAAAACCTATTCCAAAAAGCAGCATTAGAATATTTATATAAAACACGCAACCGAAGAAATAAAAACATGATATACAATAAAATTTTTCTATGAAATGGAAAGCTATGATTTTACCATGCGACGTTAGTGCAATAAACTGACAAAGATATCACATAGTTGAAGGATGAGTTAATGGGCAAACATGGACATTGCATGCACAATAAAACAGGACACACACAATTTCTTGTTATTAAATTCAAGCCGGTGGTAATTCATACAATACAAATGTTTGACGTCACAGTTATGGCGACCATAAGCCTATGACGTTAGAAAATAAAAGAAAAAAAAAATAAAAAATATATTATTTAATGAAAGTTTTCACTGTGATTTTAAACAATTATTTCGATTAATCTTAAGCTGGCAGACGGTAATTCTTAGTGAGAATTAACAATAGTTGTTGCCTGCATACAAATTGTGTGACATCTTATGAACTTGGTAAAAAATGTTAAACTTTCTATAGTACACTCATAATAATACTCGTAAGTCAGTTGAAATAACTAAAACAATAAAAAACAGAGTCAATTTAAATAATATTGCCGTTAAATATTAATTAATAATATCTGAGTAATTTAACTGACAAGTTTGTAATATGTACTCTTTTTCCATTGAACTACATCTTACATCTTTCATCAATTTGCAAAAATGTTAACATCTTGCCATAAGAATTATACAGGCTAAAAATTCTACATCTTTTTACATCTACAAAAGATGATCCTTTCTCATTTTGTTCCATCTTTCGTTATTTTAAGTGTCATCACTAAAAAAATTACAAAAAATCGATTTTCTTTGTGCCATCACTAGCAAACTGACATTGCAGAAAATAAACAAAAAAAAATATATTCAAGAAAAGAAAATGAGAGGCAGATGTAAGAATTTCATACTTATGCCTACCAAAAATTCTTCTTCATCATCATCTTCCAGAATGGCCTTTAATATTTCAGGTTTCTAGCCTATCCACGGCTACAAACCTGAATGAGTTAGCTGAGGTATGGCCTAAATCATTGATAAGGCACATTTTAAAATTTAGGTAAAAAGGGGGTTAACGGCATACCCAAATTCCTGGAGTTTTATTTTATTGAAGGTTTATTCTCTGGTGTAGAATTCAGATAAGAAGGGATTTTTTTAAAAAACCTAAGTGGATGGGCAAAAATAGGAAAATTCACCCCCTCGACGACCTGCCAAAACCGCGGGAGCTGGAAAGTTTAACTTGGTACAAAGGTTTCTCTTCCGGCGTAGACATCCACTTAGGTCGGATTTTTGCCCCACCAATTTAGCTAGAAACCTGAAATCGCTTATACATTTTGGAATTTTTGCCGTGAAAAAAATGTGGTCCAAATAGTTTAAATTCTATCCCTTGACGGCCTGCCGAAACCGCTGGAGCTTGAAAGTTTAAACAGTCTAAAGGTTCCTCCTCTATTGTAGACATTAGCTGAAACGGAATTTTGGAAAATCTTACGGGGAGGCTTACCATTGACGGCTTAACAAAATCGCTGGAACTATCACCTAAAAATTGGGTATATAGGTTTTCCTCCGGCGAAGACATGCATTCCGAAGGTGGTTTTGGAAATTCCCACGGGGAGGGTAAAAAAGAGAAAGTTTTTCCCACAAAGGCCTGCTTAAACCCCTTTGGCTGAATTTTGATACATGTGCTCCTTGCAGTGGCTTGACCAGGGTGGGAACGCCCCCCCCCCCGAAATTTTTTCTAAAATACAATTTTTTTTACAAAACAGCTTGTATTTTTTTGTTTACAATTCATTTTCTTTGAAAGACCAATTGATTTTTTGCAAGTCCAATTGGGTTTTTACCAGATTTCAGGGAAATTTGCTGAAATTTGTGTAGAAATGAGAAAAATTTGCTTTGAAATTACCAAACCTTGTAATATGTACGAAGCTTTATTTGGCCACTGATTACGATGAAATCTCTACTTACACTTCCTCTATTATTAATTATTTCCACACTCGTAATATTATTTGGGTAAAAACAACCAAAAAAATACACTTAAGTTTTAAAAACCTCGTCAATTGAGATTCAAATACCACATTAAGTCTTAACTGGAATCCCCAAATTTTAGAATTATTATTTAAAATTGAAAATATTTAATTAACAACTTAACTTATATAGACTTTCAAAGTAGTTATAGTAGTTAAAAAGTAAGAATTGATAAAAATGCTTCCAAGTCTTGGAAATTCTTGTCTTTTCTCTTTTAAATGTAAACAAAAATATTTGTTATAAAAATATTTAAAACAATTTTGTAAATCACTTGAATAAAGTAGGTGTTTGTTCGCGTTGAAGCAGCTGTTCTTTACGTTATTTGAAATTTTATACATACAAATTAGAATTTCATAAATCACTGTGCTTCAAAATATATCACTTGAGATGTCAAAATCATCACTTGAATTGTTTGGGTGTTGGTTTGAAATTTTTTTCAAATATTTAAAAAAAACACACAATTTGATTTTGATTAATTTTTTTGTTTATTTTTTGCACAATTCTTTATACAAGACATTTTATAATTTTAAGTACAAAATACAAAAAAAAATTAAATTATTAATTTTTTATTTATTTAATTTTCAATCAGCTGGACATTGGTGTTGCCGCCAATAGCAAAAAAGTAGGGATAAATGTAGCAAATCAAACATAAATTTCATATATGCATAAATGCAGGAAACACTGAAATAATTTTATTCTGATAGTGATTTATAAAATTCGATTTTTGTGCACTTTCGTTGGCGTCAGAAAGTGAAGTGTAAGGTGAGGCGTTGAACGCAAGGGATTTACAAAATTTTGGCATTAAAATTTTTGTATTTGTAATTTGATAAAATATTAAAAACAACAAAAGCTACAATAACAAACAAATTATGTGTTTGTTAGTAAAAATAGAGATGAGGACATCTTAAAATTAATTTGTAAAATAATTTTAGGATTCAATTACTGTATTTCTTGTATTTAATAAAAAGTAACAAAATTTTTGTCAAAAGCGTACTTTTTTCTTTTTTTAACTTCCAAATGATTTAAGGCGATATTTATCATCCAGGAGAATTGATTTCGTATTGCTTAGAAGCATTGCTTTCGGGACACGTTTTCTAAAAAATGAGGTAACTTCCGAAATACGAAAATGATTGTTGCCGCAATAAAATTTGGCTCCTACACTCACCAAAAAAAGTCTGTAATGGCAACTGAAAATTTTGCTGTTATTACAAGAAATTTTGCTGATTTGATCTCAGCGGTATTTTTTGCTAATCTTAACAACACATGTCTGCTGACGTGTAGTACAATGAAATTAGTAGAAAATTAGTAGCCGCTTCTAATTTTAATGAAGTTTTTGTAAAGCGGAATTTAAAACCGGTTTGCTAAAATCAGCAAAAAAAAATTACTAAATATTGTGAATATTAGTACAAAATTTTAAATTTATTTTATTTTTATCGAGCATCAAATTTAAAAGGTTTAAAAATTGTTAAAACATAAACAAATTAATCATTTTGTTTTTATTTGGTAATTTCTGTTTTGAAAAATATTTTAATCAATATTTTTTTTTACTTTTAAGGCCAAATTTGAATTGTTTTTGAAGCTGATTTTTAGAACTAAAAAAACTTTTTAGTGCTATTTTAAGTGGATGTCCTATTTTCAGACATGAGTCGGTATATTCATTTCCGATTCCTTTTTTTAATCTATGTAACATTTTAAGTCAATTTAAGTTTGTAGGTGTAAGTTTTAATTAGAAATAACATTTCCTCAATATACACTTTTTTTAAATTAGTAATTTTTTTTTACTAATTTTAGCAAATCGGTTTTCAAAAATTTGTAAAATAATTTCTGAAATTAGCACAAAAATTTGTAAATATTATGTAAAAAGTCTGTAATTTGTAAAATGTACATAGCAAAAAGATTTGCTAAATAATAATTTTTTTACTAATAATCAGTACAAAAATAGTAAAGCGGGATTGAAAACCGTTTACAAATTTTGCAATACGTTTGCGGTATCGTCATCGTACTGCCATGTTTATTGGGTTATGCTGAACAAAATGTTTAAAATATTTGTTCATATTATATAAACAAATCGTTTACGTAATAAAAAAAAATGTCGTGTATTTGTCAATATTTTGTTCCTTTGAAAGATGAAAATACAACGGGATGTTGTACAAACAATTATGGTTACACTGAGGGAGAAGTTCTGAAAGATAATTTAGAAGATAAGTATGGACGTCTAGCCGTTTAGATGGCATAGTTATTTATTGATCAATTTATTTTAGGGAAATACAACCATCCGTACCAAGTGAAGTTTCTGCTACAGACTTAGCAGCAGCTCGTGCTGAAATTTGGTTATTAACCAAACAACTTTCAGAGGCTCAGATTTCCATTGAAAATTTGGAAAATTTAGTTAAAACCATTATAGATAAACAAAATGTAATGTTAAGGGAAATGTATCATTTGAAACGTTTAAATTATGAACTACAAGAGGAATGTCGTATGCAGCGTGATTATCATACAATGGAACGTAATGCTATGATAAAGGAGTTATATGATATTAAAACATTATTAAGCAATCGTTCAAAGCAATTAGTAAGAGAATTATAAGTACTTTTGTGTTTGTGTGTGAACATTTTAAGTGTTTCATATTTCATTTCATTTAAGGAAGAAACTATACTTACGAATAAGGAGTTAACAAATGCTGTTCAGGATGCCAATCAAAAAATCTATTTAATGGGTATGAAATTTTCGAGATTAAAATCATCATGTTCTCGTCAGTCTTCAGAATAATAACATTCTGTTCAATCATCGGATGAAGAACAATCGGAGTTGTTAGTTAAATGGGAATTTGATATAAAATGATATAAGTTAATATATTTTGTTATTACATATTTATATAAATTTAAAACCGCAAAAAAACACTGTTCATCGAAAAAAAAAAATTTATTATTCATTAAGAGCGCACAACAAGCCGTCTTCCGGGCTCAAGTGTATATCTAGACTGTCAAATAAAAAATCTAAATTCTGCCTAATGACCTTACCTGTTATTATTTTGCCATAATCTTACCTAAGTGACGGCCCAGGGCAACAACGTGACGTAATTTTCCATATACATTGACAATAAAAAGGCAACGAGCGTTACAGTTGAATCTATTGTTCCTCTTGTTTTTTTTTTCAAAATTTGTAAGAACAAAAATAATGATGAGTAAAATTAACTTACGATATTATATGGCTCTCATGTTCTCTTTGTTTACTAGTGAATAATTAACGTACTAAAAACCTAATTAGTATGTTCGATTCTAAATTTGTGTTAAAATAATTATTTCTATTAATTGTTTTTATTTAATTAAAATCTAAAAACTAAAAAGAGAATTCGGTCGTTAGTAAGGGAAGCAGACACTGGAGAGGAAATAGTATCTACTGTACTGTTTACACTAAAATAAATATGATTACCATTTGACAAGCCTCAACTATTTACTTGATCGGAAAAAATTCGTTAAACACACGAAGCAGGAAATTATATATAGTAAAACATTATATATAGTAAAACTGCGAATTCACTGACAAGAAAAGCACCCCAAGTTAAATAATCATAATGTATATTATTGTTAACTAAATTAGCACATAAACTGTTTTAATTATGCTATTTTTGATGGCAAAAATACGTTTTTGGCTACATTCAATAGGATACAAAATTACATTAGAAAAAGCCTGTTCAAAACCATGAGTTGTTTGTGGGTTGGGTGGTTCTTAAGGAGGCTGATGATGACCTAGTAGCTCAGGTCGAAAGTGTGCACTCCTCACATTTTTTTCCATTTAATAAAAAAATTATTGTTTACTATTCCTTAGTAATGTTAAATTATGATCTCGATGCTGATAATAATTAAAAATATATAATTAAATCTTTTCTATATATTAAAATTTTTTCAGTTATAATGAAAAAGTATATTTTCAAATATATTTGAATTTGACATTTAGAAGCCTTATCCCACCCTTATTCCAAGGATACTAAAATTCAGGCCCAATAACGCTAAAAATACAAAAAATAGACATAAAATATTTCGAAATTAATAACACAGTATGTTCACTGTTAAAAGCGACTTAGTGTACACTCTAAAAAACTTTGTACAATAAGTATACTAAAAAAAATTGGATAATACTAGCGCGCAAAGCCCGCATAGAAAAATATTGCCCTGGCTAACGCTCGGGAGTAGCCGGAGTCCCAAGATGATTACCCGGAGTCCCCTAATATTACCACGTCTCTGACCGAAATTCTAAAATGGGGCTAACGCTCGGGAGTAGCCGGAGTCCCAAGATGATTACAAGGAGTCCCCTAATATTACTCTCTGACCGAAACTAAAAAATGTACCTTATCAATGAGTTAGCTCATTCTCCAGGTAACAGATATTTCCCGTAGAAATTTTCAAAAATCCAGTCTGAAAGGATGTCAACGCCGGAGAAGACACCTGCATACCAACTTTCAACTTCCTAGCTCTAGTGGTTTTGGTGGACCGTCAAGGAGGAGAATTTTCTCCCTCTTCACACAAAATTTCAACTTCCTAGCTCAAAAGTTTTGGTGAGGCAGTAAGTGGGGGCTTTTCGCCCCTTTCTGTAGGTATTTTCAAAAATTCCGTGTGTATGTTGATAAATAATGATATTGGCTTTGGTGGAATCTCCGAAGATGTAACGATGAAGATGGCAAAGAAACTGGCTACTTGTAAAAACGGTTTTACACTGGCTCA